>CM076570.1:315557870-315679438 GCA_034641835.2 Pinus albicaulis | reverse complement strand
GTCCTAGGCACTGGTCTTTCACAACTCAAGACTGTCTCTAGGATCGACAACACCACCATATGTACTCTTATTTCCATCCACACTCCCTTCCCAGTCAAAGTCTTTATATCCCTACAATTGTATCTCACCACTCGAAGCATATCTCAAAAAATAGTCAACAGTACCATGCAAATACCTCAGTATATGCTATGTTGTAATCCAATTCTCATGTCTCAGTTGCATTTGGAACTGACATAAGGTGTTCACTGTAAAAAAAATGTTTGGCCTGGTATTCACCAAATACATCAACGATCCAATCAACCTTCGGTACATGGACAGGTCCACCTGTTAAAATAAAAATCTCTCAACTTTCTCAGATTGGTCACCATAGGAATTGCAATAGACTTGCATCCATCATGCCAAACTTCTAAAGGATCTTAATCACATATTTTCCTTTCCCAAGAAGAATTTCACTTAATTTATGCCAAACTTCCAGTCCCAAATAGTAATGCATCTAGCCAAGATCCTTCATGTTAAATTCAGAGGCCAACTCGCTCTTGCAGTGAACAATGAGATGCTCTACACCTACCTAGAAAAAATCATCAAAATATTGTAACTGCATTACATGCTGACCTTTTAAAACCTTTATATAAATATTTGGATCTAAAACACTCTTAGATAAACCAAGTGATGAGGCCCATCATTACGTATATTTAAAGGGGTTAAAATGCCATACTTCAGCTATTAAGTTACCTATCTCTCACATTTATTTACATTTTTTTGATATTATGCTTAATGATAAGGGTGTATGATGTTTGCCATATCTTGTTGCCTAATCTGAATTAATTACAGGAAATAAAGCTATTTTTGAGATATTTTCCACCTAAGGGCTTGGAGTAGACACCAAGGAGATATTCTAGGAGGTTTGTCCACCTCCTTAACTCTCTCAATCAGCCAAGATCACATCGATGTCTCTCCCAACATCTTGAAGGAAAAGACAACCATGCAAAGTGACAGCTATGAGGAGAGAAGCTCCACTTTTCTCGAGATCAAGGAGGATTTATTCCTAGTTTTTAGGAATTTTTTGGTAGATACCAATTTGTATAAATAAGCATATGCAAGAGCTCATTGGGATTTGAACTTTGTATTCATATAGGTAGCTCTTGAGCTCTAATTTAGTGTTATTTTTTATTGACATATGATGTATTAGACATTTTGATGCAATGATAATGGGAAGTTTCTTGTTCCATCACTAATTTAGTCTCAAATAAATGATGTTTTTGGGTTAAGGCCCAATACATTGGCCAAGTCCCTCTTGTGTATTTATATTCCCTCTTTATGTTTCAACGTCTTGTTTAATTTGTTTACATTCTAGTAGCATCAAAAATCTATCAAAATTGTGCTTGTAGCCTCTCTTCCTCACCTCTCTTAGGGAGCCTGAGGAGAAGGATCTCCAACCACAGATCAAAAGTAGTTTTTTCATAATTTCTTATAAAGGTAGATAGTGTGATTATCATGCTCATAATATGCTTACTGTAAGTTAGAAGTTGGATTTGTGTTAGGTTATATTTTAGCATAGATTAAGTAGGGTTTTTCCATTCAACTCACGTTTTCCACTTGTTAACATGTAATTTTGTCAATAAGTAATGCATGAATGTGTGTAGTGATTGCAAGGTTGTCTACAACTACAAGGAAAGGATCCTCCCCATCTCATCCATCCTCCTTCTCTCCAGCCTCCAAATTTTCCACCGAAGCCTTGTTTTTTGAAACTACCTTCACCACCACTGTGAGCAGCCTTCCATGTGAAAAGAAAGCCTCCCAAGGGATTTGAGTTTGGCTAGAGGTGTTGGTCACCTCTCCCTCACCTCATTCCACCTTCTATCTGTTGATTTTTGGGTAGCATCAGATGTGCTCTAGCTCTAAAACTTTGTGGAGGGGCTAGAACACATTTGATCTCCAAGACCCAGAAATGGTTTGGAGAATTTCCACCCATAGCCTAAGTTATTCAAATAATAAATTATTTAATGGAGACCCTAAGTCTAACTTAGGGAAATTAGATTTTAAAGTGAATTAATTTAAACATGTGGGTGAGAATGTTCTAAGTGATGAGGATCAAGTATTTTCTAATCTTAGTTGTCGATTAGAGATTATATCATAGCCCTTGAATGTTAAATAGGAAAAGTATTAAAGTAAGGCTTGGGGTCAATTGGAAAATATACACAAAGAGTGGAAACACTTGAGCTAAGTCAAAATTCTAGGGTGTGGCTTGCTGAGAATTTTTGAATGAGCTTGCAGAGCGAAGAGGGGATGTTTGGCAGTGGGATTTTTGAGTCCAAGGCCGAGAATACAATATAAGAGAGGAAGATTCGTACCATAGAGCAGTGCAGGCCCAAGAGCGACGACGCAAAGGCAGAATAAGCCTGGGAGGGGTGACACAGATGCAACGTAAGCCTAACAGGGGTGACGCAGAGCCAAAAGGGCTCACGCAGAGGGACATGGAGCTGGAAGAGGATGACGCAGTCACTCAAATAGATGTTTTGGGGTTTCAGTGAACCAGATAGGGCTCATATTTAGCAGATATGGAAGGGTAACACAACCACACTGAAGGGTGACACAGTGACTACGTAGGCACCTGTGGGGTGCTTCATCCTCAGCTGAATCATCCATATTATCTATCTCCAGAGATAGAGGTACTTCTGCCGGGATTTTCTTTGTTGGGTAAACCAATACGGTTATCTTAGTTTGTATTCTGAAACTGCATAATAATAAAACCCTCAAGAGTTGTTGCACCGATTTTCCCGCATTAGGTTTTTCCAGGGACATTTGTGCAAAAAATATTGTGTGTCCTTTGTCTAAAGTGTGTAATTCTTCAATAATTGATCTGTATATTTGTGTAGGTTGTAGTGTGTTTACTTCAATGTTTTCTGAATATTTCTAAAAATAACTAGTTAATTTAAATACACAAGTAGGAGAAGTAAACCAGATTTTTGCAGTAGAATTTATTTTAAGTGAATTGATAAATTTTCACATGGTATCAGAGCTAATGCAAATCAGGGAGAGCTTAAGCCATCGGCGAAGAGGAAAATTTTTTCTGTAGGAAGGCAGCTATGATAGCACAGATCCAGGAAGAGAAAACGCAGCACCAGAGGGACAGTTCAGGCTCAGGAGGGATGACGCAAAGATTGTCTAGCTCACGCAGAGCTGACGCAGAGGCTCACACAAACCCAGAGGGGTGACGCAGAGACAGTCTAGCTCATGGAGAGATGACGCAGAGGCTCATGCAGGCCCAGAAGGGTGATGTAGTCTGAGAGGAAGTAATGCTATGCCGATTGTTTTGGTTGGAAGTGTATTTTTTTCCTCTGGAATTTGTTGCTGGGGCATTGTTTTGTCATTGCAAAACAATGTCTAGCAGGGTTGAAAAAGTATGGGGAAGAAGTTCCTCAGCAGACTTTCTCGCCAAGAATTCTGATATCTAATCAGCAGACTGATTAGAGAGCGCTGATTTGACAGGAGTTGGTGGAGCATTTCCGAGAGGGAAATCACTTTTCAAAGGTAGCATACTCTGTAGCAGGTTTCTAGCACCAAGAAACCCAGATCCATGTCTTTTGTTGAGGGTAGCAGCAGAAGTAGGGAGAGGATTTTATCAGCTTCGACATCTTTTGAGAAGAGATGTTCACACACGGATTAAGGGATCAGGATAGGTTGGACGGAGTATCCAACTTCATCGTCTGCAATGCCAGAATCCTATCAGTTCTTATGAATATCATATCAAATATCATGCCGAGAAGGTTGTAGTTGTTCCTGTTAACGCTGATCCATTGAAGAAGTATGAGGAAAATCAAGCAAGGAACAAGCACGTGATTATGGACAGGGTCAAGGATGATGTGGTCCCACACATTGCTGAGAATAATATGACAAATGAGATGTGGACGACATTAACACAATGTATCAAGGGTCTTCTGTCCAAAGTAGAATGCTTCTGGAGAATCGGCTTCGACTATTTCAGATGCATAAGGGAGAGGAAATCAACCCCTTCCTCATTAGATTGGAGGTGATTAATGATCAGTTGGATGCTATGGGGGCCACTCCCGATGAGGGTCTATTGGTCAGGATTGCCCTGAATTCAGTGTCTGAAGAGTGGGAGATCTTTGTCCAAGGCATCTTGAGCAGAGCTACACTTCTAAATTGGGAATACATGTGGGTGGCTCTTCGACAAGAAGAGATCCATAGGATGACCAAGGCTAGAAGTACTAGAAATGGAATCAAGATCAAGGAGGAGGAGGAAGATGTGGCTCTCGCATCTAAGGGATAGCAAGGGAAACGAGGGAAGAAGAAGAAAGACCTTTCAAAGGACAGGTGCTTCAGATGTGGTGAACTAGGACATTTCACCACTACTTGTCCTTAGAAGAAGAAGGGAAAGGAAGACTTTGATTCAAAGGTTGCAGTAGCTAATGGTGGTGATGGGAGTGATGACGATGTGGCTATGAGTGTTCATGTGCCTCGAGAGAAAAGGTGGGGTGACATAGATCTGTATATTAATCTACGAACAACAGTGTGGGGCAAGATCCTTGAGGTGTCCAAACTCTTGGATCACTAGGTATATCCTTGTAGGACTATTCTCATATTGGATTTTTAACCCTTAATCCTCAAATAATATCGGTCCTCTTTGACCACCCTTATTTGCAATACATATCTTATCCTTAAAGAGTTTAGGTACCTTCCCTTTATTAGATTATCTATCCTCAAGGAAACCATAGATGCTTATTAAATCCTCCACCATTCTTTCTCCATGGCCTTAACTTAATCTTACGATGGTTAGTCCTAGTCAAGTGCATGACACATGAAAAAGAGAATGTAAATGTGATGTTTAACCATCACTCCCTCTCAGCCAAAAAGTAGAACCCCATTCCCTCTTGACTAGGGAATACATCCTTGCTTTTGTTCAAGGAGACTACTTTACTCCCTCTCAAATCTAGAGGAAATTTCTTACTTCCTTTCTCAATTTGGGAAATCATAACCACAATATCTTTAACTTATTTCCATAAGAGTATCAGCTACCTGGAGATAGTTTCATTGTTCCTGTTAATTTTTGTAGCATAAAATGTGTTCTAGCCACGAAATTTTGTGGAGAGGCTAGAATACATGAGTTCCCCAAAACCCAGAAATTGTTTCTGGAGATTCCACCTAGAAGTGTCTCAAGTAGATTATTAACTCATTTTTAAATATTTCCTAAGCCTAAACTTAGGGAATATGATAAATTAATCAATATTACTTGAGATAAGGGGAGAATAGTCTAGAAACTCACACGGGTCGAATACAAGATTATCCTATCCATCAATTATGTTTTAATATTGGTCATTGGTTCTCCAACTGTGGATTATAAGAGGAGGTCGATGTGGTGATGGATGATGCACTTCAGCAGTTCGATTTCATAGCAAGATCAATTTCCAAAGTAGCAGTAATCAGTTTCTGAAGAGAGATTCATAGATATCGAAGCAGTATGAGGGTCAGGGGCAGTGATCCGGAGGAAATATTTCCATATTCAGAGAGGCAACATCAAGAGAGTTGAGTTATCCCAAAGAGGCAACGTTGAGGGACAACACAGTTGCTCCAACCAGGTAGTTTGATTTGGAGGAAGGAAAAACCGTTCTTAGTTCCAGACGCCAGGAAGAATTCCCAAAGGGACGGAGAGACAATTTTCTCATCATCCGAAGCTAGGAAGACTTCATCAAAGCCCAATCTGAGGCAATTTGTCTAGCTAGCTACACAAAGCAACGGAGAGGCTGACGCAGAGTTGTAGGAGGCCAAGTTCTAGTAGGCAAAGTTGTGCCAGAAATTGTTTGTGGGAGAAGGGTAATTTCCCTTTATTATATTGCCCAAATTTTCTTGTTGTTTGGATTACCAATTGGGCATCCATAGATGTACTCAGATTTCATTGTTACATAATAAAATAAAGCCCTCATTTGTTGCATCGGTTTTCCTGAGTTGGGTTTTTTCGAGGACTTTTGTCCAAAAATAATTGTGTTCATTTTATGTGTGTGTGCTAGAATTTCTTCCAACATTTATTCTTCTGCAGTTTTATTTTTGTAGATTTCAGTGTGATTTATTAAGTATTGATCGTAGAAAACTACAAATAAAATGTTAAATTAAATTAGCAATTAGGAGAATAATTTCCAGTTGCTGCAATAGGATTCCTTCTAGATGAATTTATCTTGAAGGCATACATCAATAATGTGGTGGCGATCCCCAAAGATGCATATCAACTAAAGAAGTAGAGAAAGGAGATGGCACAGGAAAAGCAGTTGATCCTAGATGGAGTCTGGGATCATGTACTTCGACATATAGTTGGCAAGGATAATGCCAAGAGATGTGGGATGCTCTCGCCACATTAGGATGCTCTCGCCACGTTGTATTAAGGTACTGCTAAGCAGCGGAAGATGTACCTCGAGGAGAAGTTGAGATGCATCCAGATGCAGAAAGGGGAAGGCATAGACCCCTTCCTTACCAAAATTCATGAAGTCTGAGACCAGCAGTCAGTTGTTGGGGCAATGCCTCTATATTCAAAGCTAATGTGATTAGCTCTCAACAGTGTCTCATAGGAATGGCATGCTTTTTTCCAAAGTATATTGGGCAGAGACATGCTAACTGGATGGGACAGGATGTCAGTTTATTTGAAACAAGAGGAGCTGAGACGAGTTCCTTTTAATAGCTCCATCAATGGAAGCAGCAGCGGGAAGAAGATGGTGAAGGAGGAGGAGAATGTGGCACTTGCATATAAGGGTCCCAGTAAGGGACAGGGGGGAGAGAGGAAGAAGAAGAAGGACCTTTCAAAGGTCAAGTGCTTCAGATGTGGTGAACTCAGTCACTACAGTACCTAGTGTCCTCTCAGGAAGAGGGACAAGGAGGATAAGCAGGCCCAACATGCATCATCTACAAAGATCGACAATCTTTCCTCTAGATTGGAGAAATAATTTTCTATGTTCATCGATATACCTCCAGGAGTGAGGTGGCGTGAATTGGTTTTGTAGCCCCAGAGAGTTACATATGGTCAGGATCCTTGAGGATTCCACCTCTTGGATCAGTACCTAGCTACGGGGGCCCACAGTATTCAGTATCAGGATGGACCAATGGCAGTTGGTGCAGTGAGATGCCAAAGTGACAGTTGTAGACTAGTAGCAGTCAGATGTTGGGGAGCGCAGTACAGAGTTGGCAGCAGTGAAGATGGTACAGTGCAGAGTCATTAGAAGTGTTGATTACTCATTGACATTGTAGATGCTAGTAGAAGTCAGGAATCGGGTGACAGATGCATCATACTGACAACATTTGGTTCAATATTTTGGATGTTTTTCCGTTGCATATGTTGCAGTAGTAACAGCAACAAAGTTGCAGTGCAAATTCAATGTTGGCAGCAGTTCAGCAGCGTCAGCAACAACACAGATGCAACGCATATCAAAGTTGTGCAGTGATTAGTGGGCAACAATAGCCAGACATCAGCAACATGACAGGAGATGACACAGAGATAAGGTGTTGTGGAAGCAAGTGTAGCACTAGAAAACATTCCTTGCTAAGAAGGAGTGTTAGTTTTTGTATGATCGGATATATTCTAACCATGAAATTTTGTGGAGAGGCTATAATACATTATTTCTCCAAAACCCAGAAATTGTTTCTCTAAATTCCACCTAGAAGTGTCTCAATTAGATTATTAACTGATTTTTAAATATTTTCTAAGTCTAAACTTAGGGAATATGGTTAATTAATCAGTATTAATTGAGATAAGGCGAGAATAGTCTAGAAACTTACACAGATCGACTCCAAGGTGATCCAAGCCATCAATTATGTTTTAATATTGGTCATTGGTGCTCCAACAGAGGATTATAAGAGGAGGTCGATGTGGTGATGGAGAACACGCTTCAACAAGTCGATTTTATTGGCATATCGATTTATAGAGTAGCAGTAGCTAGTTGTCGAAGAGAGAGTCAGAGAGATGGAAGTAGTGTGAGGGGTAGGGAAAGTGATTGAGAGGAAATATTTACAGATACAGAGAGGCAGTAGCAAGAGGGTTGAGTTATCCCAAAGAGGTGACGCTAAGGGGAAGCATAGTTGCTTCACCTAGGCAGTTCGATTTAGAGGAAGGAAAAATTGTTCTCAGATCCAGAGGCTAGGAAGAATTCCCAAAGGGACAGAGAGATGATTTCCTAGTATCCAAAGGCAAAATTAATTCATAATAGCCCAGTATGAGGCAAGAAATCCAGCCAACTAAGTAGATTAGCGCAGAGGTTGACACAGAGCTCGAGGAGTCTGAGTTTTGGTAGACAAGCTGTGTCGAAAATTTTTTGTAGGAGAAGGGTAATTCCCTTCAATATTTTTCCCATACTTGTTGTTTGGATTTCTAGTTGAGCATCCATATATGTACTCATATTTCACTACTGCATAATAAAATAAAAGCCTCATCTATTGCATCCGTTTTCCCGAGTTGGGGTTTTCCAGGGAATTTTGTCCAAAAATAATTGTGTTTATTTTGTGTGTGTGCGCTAGAATTTCTTCCATCATTTATTATTCCACAATTTTATTTCTTTATATTGTTTTCCTTTATTCAATATTTATTGTAGGAAACTGCAAATAAATTGTTAAATTAAATTAACAATTAGGAGAATAATTTCTAGTTGTTGCAATAGGATTTTGGTTTAGGAATTTTCATAGTTCCTTCCTTCCTTGGTATCTTTGCAGTTGTCTTCTTCCTTCAATATTGTGATAGGGTTCAAATTATTGTATATCACTTTCCTTCTTTGTCATTGAGCCTTTCCAAATTTCGAGTCAATCATAGCTCCCTCTAAAAGTAATCTTGATCTTCAATTTATGTTGTCGCACTGCTACCTTGTAATCCCAAGATGAAAACATCTTGACTTCATAATTGCCAAAATCATATGTTGATTTTGCCTCAGCATTTATCATATATATTCTGTAAATACCCTTCTAGGTAGCAAAACAATATGTTAACCAGATAACCAATAAAAAATATTAGCATTAGACTTACACAACCTCATCCCCAAGAACTTCCAGTATCCAGTTTCTTGTTTGTATACAACCACCTCATATTCCATATGAGGAAATATTTAATTTCATTTGTTAGTGGCAACCTATGCACCAGAGGATATTTTCCTTCCATAGAAGTTCATCACTTTCAACCACATGAAATTACTTCACAGCGTCCAGTGTCAACATATAGATATATGTACCTCATACTTTTCCCTTTGAGTCATCCTGTAACAATTTTACTAGAATGAAGAACTTCATTCTCTTGACCTGCTTCATCAATATGTCATCATATCCTAATCCAAGAATTCTGTAACATAGAATTCTTGATGAAACCTTTTGCTTTCTTTCTAACTAGTGAATCCATAGAGAACTCCATTAGAAAATGTCAACGCCTATTTCCATACCGATTATTGAATGATGACCCTTGATCTTGATGACTGCCTTCCATCAATGTTGTTTATCAGTGAGGTTTCCGAGAGCTCCTTATTCAAGTGATCCTCCCATGCTTCTATCATGATGATTTTATTATACATTTCTTCATATCATACTATTTTACAACCAACAAAATCACTTAAAGATAAAGATGATCTCAATCATAATAGATATCTTTCACTTTTTTATTTCTTAGATTTCTTTGAATCAAGTTCTTCCCTTACATCTGTGACATGGGTTTCTTCCTTTTTCCTCTCGTCCTTCCCAGATTTAGGACAATCCATTTTAATTCCCAAGTTCATTAAATCCAAAGCATCGTACTTTGTCCATATTTCTTCTTTTATTCTAATGACCAAATTATCTTAATCTTTCTTTCTTCCTGGACATGGCTGCAAAGGCTTTATTCCCTTCACTTGATCTTGTATCAGCTTTGGCTTTCAATCGAGTTTCCTCTATTTTACATAGAGGCCATAGATAATGGAATGGTGTTGCTTCTTTCTTCTTGTATAAGCTTGAAGTGAATTTTCCCCATTCTTCTGGTAAAGCATTCAGCACCACTGTAGTCATTTCATTATCAGACATTGCTTCTCCCAATTCCTACAGTTTGTCTCTAATTTCATAAATCCTCATAAAATATGAAGTGATTCCCTCCTATATTGACAATTTCATATTGTATAGTTCTTGTCTCAGAGAGATTCCTTCTCCTAAAATACTCACAGAGAATAGATCCACCAGTTTCTCATATATTTATTTTGCATATTTCAATTTTGATACATTATAAGTGAGTCTTTAATGGATTCTACGAGAATCCTCTGGCCTCTTATTTCTCCTTTTATGTATTTTGCATGAGCTGGAGCATCTTATTTTGAGGGTTGAATTGTAGATCCTTCGATGTAGCCCATAACTTCGTCTTCAATTAAATTAAAATCATTCCTCTTCTTCCATGCACTAAAGTTTGATGACCCAACCAATTTCTCTCTTTCTTTACAATAAGTCATTTTAACAAATTTAGATAAGGTCATAGATACTTACTTGAGTACGATGACTTCCTCCGTCTAGCAGCTTCCTTGATGATGAAGGTATGAAATCCTCCTTAGATTGAGTTCTCCAATGTAGATGATGGAATCTTAACGATAGAGGATGTCTTTAGAATGATGATTTCTTCAAAGGTGTTGGATATTGAAGGGTGGAGTTTGATGATGTTTATTTTTAACAATGTCTTCAATGTCATAAATCTTTTTAACAACGTCTTCAATGTCATAAATCATTGGTAGAAAATATTATCTACTTGATTAGTGTATCCTTTGAAGAATGTTCCTTGCAAACTAATATGAAATTTTAACCCAAACTTTGATCTTTGCTTCCTTGAGTGTCTTCTTGTCAAGTAGCCCTGTGTGCAGTGCCTTAGCTCTGATACCATGTTGAGAAGTAGGGTAGTGATTAATTCAAATTCTCTTCTTGATAATTATTTGTGAGCTTACTTATTTTACTTATGTATTTCTCTTCTTAGCTTATTATGTCTTTCATCAATTCAATTATCAAAAACACAAGAGACACAAATTTAGGCTCTTCGAGCCAGGGCCAAAACCCCTTTCCCTATTGGAGAGGAAAATCCGCAAGAAATTCTTCTTACAGACTTTTAGATGAAAATTACCATGACCATGACTAAAACCTTTGACCCTTGTATGCCTCCAAGACTTTGTCTCTGCTTATTCCTTGACTTCTTGAGTTGATCCTTATTTTTTGCATCATCCTACATTGTTCTACACCAGCCTTAGAGAGCTCGATCTCTAGTTCTTTGTTTCTCCTTTAACTTGGAGACTTCTTGAATTCTAGATTTATACTTAAGACAATGTTATATACTTATGTACCAATAATTTGTATGCATCCCTATACTGGACTTCTAACATACTGTATAGATATCCTTTTATAGCAATGTCCCTTCTTGCACTTATTGCAACCCTTTAACACAATTCTATGTCTGCACTTCAATCCAACTCTTCTTTGTACTTAACCACAGTCTTATTTATGCACCTTGATATAGTCTCTTTCTTTACTTGAATGCAGTCTTACTTTGCACTTATTGCAGATATATGTGAACAATGAGATCTTAGACTTTGACCAAAGATATGTCTTCAAATAAAACAAAGATATGTTCTCCTTTACTAGAACTTTTTATTTGTCCTGTAGCTAGCACTAAATCATAGAGTGCTTCTCTGAAATCCATGTCAAACTATAATCCGCAGGCTCCTTTAAATAGTTGAACCTATGTGTAAATAAGTCGACATGTTCTTTAACTTTTAGGCCGACTTGAACATGGGTTATAGGCCGACTTGTACATAGTATTTTCTAGCGAGATAAAGGATGACTTGAAGGGTTCTCCAATGCTGATATTGATCATCATTTGTGTGCCATATTCAAAGCTTATGTGACATGGTCTAGATTTATACAAATGTGACTTGACTCTTCATAAACACGACTCTTTAATTAATAAAATTTATGACCAGAAGACAAATCCCTAATAGACATCAAGAAGAAGTCTACTGACCTATAATAAAACCTTGCTCATGAAACCCATGAGGCAAGCATACCAAAAATATATTTTATTATCTTTGTCTTCTTCTTTACATAATTACATAGTCAATATGAAGACCGATCCTAGCTATACTATCCAAAAATTCAGTCTTCATGATTGTATTTTAGTCACAATTAAATGAACTTATGAAAAAATATTTTTTTATCATTATTATTGACTTATTAAAGCATGGGTTTCATGCTTCTGTCAATATCCAATAGGCAAAAGCGCCCATTGTGTGCTCTAGGATTATTGTTGAGTCAAAGTTAAAATTATTATTATATGAAACCCTTCTTGGGCTCCTTAAAGTCAAGAAAAAATATTTATTACTCCTTCCCCATCAAATCGGCATCATCATCTATTTACTAGTCAGCTTATAAGTCAACCTAGCCTTATATAAAGACAATTTCTCTTCAAATACTCATGTCGGATCATTTTGGAGGCATCAATGACTATATATACCAAGCTATCTCATTCCATTTTGATGAAGGAAGAAGACCATTCAGTTCTGAAATTCCACAGTGAAGAAAGCATTTGAAATCTAAACCACCTGAAGTCTGAAGCATCTAAAGTATCACAGGAAATGTAGACATCTGAAATTTGAAGCATGATAATACATAAGGAAGTCGAAGTTCTGAAGTTTCAAAGAAAATAAGGAAATTCAAGAATCTGAAGGCATCACAGTGGAGAAGGATAGTCGAACTCTGAAGGCATCACAGTGGAGAAAAGATAGCCAAAGTTTGAAGCATGGCATAGAAGAAGGACAACCAAAGTTTGAAGTACTAAAAAGAAGGAAAACAAAGGAATTATGAGGTCTATGAAATTAGTGAATAAAAGAAGCCTAAATTTGCAATTATACAGAGATAGAAGGAGACCCACAAAATGAAGACTTTTTTTGTTCATCAAAGATTAAAGACGTTGGCTTGATGGAGGAAAGGAGGTCATTTTCTTGGTCTTGGTTTTCTTACTGTTCTATGAGTATATTGAAGAGTTTGTGACTTGGTTTTCCCCTATAGAGGGGTTTTTCCCTGGCAATGTGCCTACATCCCATGTCATTTTTTACTTTTTGTTTGGAATTATTCTTGATGATAAGAAAAGATAAATCAAATAAAGGAAAACTAATATTGAAACATCACAAGATAATGCCATAATAAGAGAAATCAGTTAACTTGCCTTCCTATTGGATTTCTCAACATGGTATCATAGTTATGGTGAATAAGAAGGCAGCTTGAAGATCAAATTGTTGTCTCAATTGTGAAAATTTCATCTATTGCAACAACTGGATATTATTCTTCTAACTGTAAATTAAATATTTAGTTTATTTTCTACGGGAAACAATGAATAAAATCACAACTGCAATTTTCACAAAAAATACTGCAGAAAATAAAACACTGAAACTGAGAAAGTCTAGCACACACACAAGAATTTTAACACAATTATTTTTGAACAAATGTCCCCAGAAAAACCCAACTTGGGAAAACCAATGCAGTATATGAGAGTTTTAATATTATTCTTCGGCAACAAATTTGAGTACAAAAATTTAGATGCTCTATTGGTAATCTAATCTGAGGAAAATACTGAGAGAATTTTTGTGAGAATTTTCTCATACTCCACTGCAACTTTCTGCCCCCAATATGGACCCTCTATCCTCATGTTGGAACCTCTGTGTTTCTCTCTGCACAATGACTGCGCATAGCTACTGTGTAACTCGCTCTTCCTCACTATGCCTCTTCTAGAAACTGGAAGTCTTCCTCCTGGAATTATTCTTCTCTCCTATCTCACCTGCTACTCACTTGTTGGTTGTATCTTCTCTACTAAATCACAGCCACTAAGAAAATCAAATTTCCTAGGAAACTGAGTAACTGCACTGGTATGTCCTCCATCTACCCATTGACTTCTTCTTATAATCTTCTATTGGAGCACCAATGGCCAAGATTAAAACATAATCAATGGCCCAAAATAATTTCACGTCAATCTGTGGGAGTTTTTAGATGATTATCACCTTATCTCAATTAATACTAATTAATTAACCATATTCCCTAAGTTTAGACTTAGGAAATATTTGAAAATTGGTTAATAATCTAATTGAGACACTTCTAGGTGGAATTTCCATAAACAATTATGGGTTTTGGAGAACTCATGTATTCTAGCCTCTCCACAAAATTTTGTGGCTAGAACACATCTGATTCTACAAAAGCTAACACTCCCTCTTAGCGAGGAATGTGTTTTAGTGTTGCCCTACTACCACAACACCTTGTAAATGCATCATCTCATGTCACATTGTTGATGTCTAGATGTTGCTTCCCACCAACCACTACGCAACTCTGATATGAGCTGCATATTTTTTGTTGTTGACCCTACTGAACTGCTGCCAACACTGCAACTCCCTCTCATCTGTTTTTGTTGCAACTGCAACATCTGCAACTGAGAATCATCCAAAGAAACATGTCCTTGTTACTTAAACAGGTTCTCTACCATACCCATATGTTCCCTAAACTAGGCGAACTTAGATCTCCCTAGAGCTTTCGTGAGTATGTCTACCACCTACTCTCCTGTGGGTGCATACTGTAGATTAACTACCCCAAGTTTTACACAATCTTTGATGAAATGGAATCTAATATCTATGTGCTTCGACCTGTCATGAAACACTCGATTCTCAAAGATATTTATGCAACTCTGATTATCACATTATAGGCTGGTCGCTTCCATCCTCTACCTGAACAAGCTTATTAGCAACTTCCTAATCCATATAGCTTCGCACGTAGTTGTGTTGGTTACCATATACTTTTTTTCTGCAGAGCTCAATGCCATTGGATTCTACTTCTTTCTACACCAAGAAACCATCCCTAATCCAACACTGAAGCAGTATCCAAAGGTATTTTTCCTGTCCACTGAATTGCCTGCCTAATATTCATCTATGAACCCACATAGACTGAAATCATCCCCTCGAGTATACCTCAACCCATACTCGATTGTGCCACGTACATACCTCAGAATGTGCCTCGTTGTTGTGCAATGTATCCTCTTCGGCTCTACAATGAACCGATTTAGTGTATTGACTGTGAAGCAAATGTCTAGCCTAGTGTTGACTAGATACATGAGAGACCCAATGAGTTGTCTATGAAAATTTCTGAATCTAACAAACAGAAATCCTATTGTAGTTAACTGATTTTCATTTCCTACTTGTGTTCTTCAATTAACAAGTTTATTTACAAAATAATTCAGTAAATATTAATGAAAATACATTGCAGCCTACACAAATATATTGATCAAGTATTGAAAAATAAATGAAACAATCACACAAAGCACACACTTATTTTTGGACTAACGGCCCTGGAAAAACCCAATGCGGGAAAACCGGTGTAGCAGATCTGAGGGTTTTATTATTAAGCAGTAGTTTTTTAGTACAAATAGGGTTCCAAATCTAGCTCACCCAATAGAGAAAATCCTGGCAAATAGATAAAATAGTGAGTTTCACCTCACACTGCAATTCTCGGCGGATCCGGATCCGAACTGGTGAAACCCCAACTCCCTCTGCGCTGCCTCTATGTAGTAGATGTGTGGGCCTGCGTGGGGATGGTTTATGACTGTGTCACCTCTTCTCTGAATCGATCTACCTCTCGAAAAATTGAGTTTCAAACTTCCTGGCTTAGAAACCTCGACGTCCAGTGAAATTCGGACTATTTCTTGTAGCCATTGAAAAGTTCCTATGTGAGCCCTGTGTGGACCTGCGTCACCCCTTTTGGGGACTGCGTCACCTCCCCTAGTGGCTATGTTTCTTCCTTTGCAGTCTCTATTGCCTCTCTGCTATGTAGTCTTAGTTCTCCAACCAATAACTACTTCTGCCCCTCACTGTTGCTGAATCATTCAGATCTTACCTTTGTCCGAGCACTACTCTGTCAGAAGAATTTGATCCCTAGATTCACTCACTGTGTATTCTCCAATTGACACTCAAGCCTTCATTTATACTTTTCCTGTTGAAAAATCAACGGTTGTGATCTAATATTTAATCAAAGGCTAAGATTAAAACAGACTTGATCCTCATCACTTAGAAGCTTCTCACCCACATTTATCTTAATTCATTTTAATTATTTTAATTTCCTAAGTTTTAACTTAGGCTCCATTAAAAATAATTAATTATTTGAATAACATTCACTCTGGGTGGATTTTCTCCAAACGATTTCTGGGTCTTGGAGATCTTATGCGTTCTGGCCCCACCACAAAATTTCTAAGCTAGATCACATCAAATGCTACCCAAAAATCAACACCCCCTCCCAGCTAGGAATGTGCTCTCGCAATACTTCCCACAAGAAGCATCACCCTGATCCACAACATCGGTCCTCTGCGATGTTGATGCTCAGCTTGTTGCCCCTCACCCATTATGTTGTTGCAATCTGTATTGTTGCCCATGACTCTGCCACTGTCACTATTGAATCTGTACTACAACTCCCACTCAAAATGTTGCATCATGTTGCCCATAGCACTTCCACTACTAATTGTTTCACTACAACTCAGTTATTGAGAGTTAAGAAACTAAAAGACATCCCAAATATTGACATACTAGTCAGTCTGGATGCACCTTGATATTGAAGCTTCCTCTGCTGCTAATCTGCGTTGACCCTTTGATGCTACTGCATTGTTGTTGCTCAACACTGCTTTGCACTGCGCTACGCCACTGTGCATTGCATTATTGCTGCTATGTTGTTGCTTCCTTTGCTCTGTGTTGCTTCATAAATAAGCGCTCTAACTCTACCATTATCACTCCATCATCCCTGACACCGACTCTCGTCATTATGCTACTGTCATTAAGGGCTCCTATAGCCGTACGTGATCCAAGATTTTGGGCACCTCAAGGATCCTTCCCCATCTACTATAGCTCCAATCTACAACTCCATATCACCCCACTTCTTAGGTGCATGAGCACTCATGGCGCATCCATCATCATCCTCCTCGTCATCCTAAGCTAGAGAAACCTTTGAGTCAGATTCTTCTTTTCCCTTCTTCTTCAGAGGGAACTGTGTGGCGAAGTGTCCCATTTCCCCACATCTAAAGCATATGACCTTCGAGAGATCCTTCTTCTTCCTTCTTTTCTGCCCTTGTTATCCCTTTGATGCGAGAGCCGCATCTTACTCTTCCTCCTTCTTAAATTTGATCCCTTTACCACTTCTTCCCCCCTTGGTATACTGTTTGATCTCTTCATGTCAAAGAGTTGCCCACATCTCGTCCCAGCTTGGAAGAGTAGCCCTGCCCAAAATTCTTTGGACAAAAGTTTCCCAGTCTTCAGTGACTGCATTCAAGGTAGTCCTGACCATAAATCCAGGATCTAGTGTAGTCCCTACGGAAGCTAGCTAATCTCGGATCCCTTGCAATCTGATAAGGAAGGGATCGATCTCCTCTCCCTTCTACATCTAAAACAATCTCAGTTGATTCTCAAGGAACATCTTTCGTTGGATGGAAGACCTCTCATACAATGCGGTCAAGGCCTCCCACATTTCCCTTGCTATGTTCTTCTCAGGGGATCACACGATCCTTGACTTCTTCCATGATCATGGGTTTTGTTTTTCCTTGAGCCTCCTCGTACTTCTTTATAGGATCAACATCAATATGAACAACAATCGATTTCAAGGCATGATCCTTGATGTGATGTTCATCCAAAACTGTCAGGATCCTGGCCTTCCATATGACAAAGTTGGATGATCCATCCAACCTATCCTGATCCCTCATTCCATTCACGACCATCTTTTCTCAAATAAGTGTCGAAAATTTTCCTTTCCCCCTCTTCCACTGCTGCCCCAACAAAACTTGGATTTGGATTTCTTTGGCGTTAGAAATCCTCTAAGCAAAAATATCCCTCTAAAATTATATTTCCTTCGTGGAAATCCTTCTGCCAACAAATCTCGAAGCACTCCTCTCTGATCTCTCTTTATTGCTACTCAGCACTGGATCTAGATTTCATGGCAATAAATCTTCTAAGGAACTAATTCCCTCTACTTTTATTCTGCCACACTAGACATTGTTCTGCACCAACAGAATCAGTTTCCCACCAGTCATGGCAACCAGAAAATTGAAACTCAATAGCCTCTGCGCTAGCCCAGCAACCACTGCGCTGCCTTCTGCAGCTACAGCGTCACCCTAACAGGCTGACACAGGCTCTGCGTGAACCTTCCCAGGTGACTGTTTCACCCTTCCTCTGCCTCTCTGGTTCAAAACTGAATTATCTCTCGGGACAGTTTCTTTCTTGTTGCAAAATTTTCGTCTATCCTTTCATTGATGGCTTCAGTCCTCCTAGTTCTGCAAGTGCTCCGATACCATGTGAAAATTTCTGAATCTAACAAACAGAAATCCTACTGCAATTAACTTATTTGTATTTCATACTTGTGTTCTTCAATTAACAAGTTTATTTACATAATTATTCAGTAAATATTAATGCAAATACATTGAAACCTAAAAAAATATACAGATCAAGTACTGAAAAAAAATGAGACAATCACACAAAGGACACACTTATTTTTGGACTAATGTCCTTGGAAAAACCCAATGTGGGAAAACCAATGTGACATATATCGATTTGGCACCTAGTTGTACTCGAAAAAATGTTGATCAGGATCCGGATCAAGCTGGAAAAACCCTTGGTCCACTGGGTGCTATGCGCATGAACCCTCCGCATAAGCATGTGTGAATATGGATGAATACTGTGTCACCTCTTCTTTGAATCAATCTACATCTCAGAAAATTGAGTTTTAGCCTTTCCGGCTCACAAACCCCGATCTCCAACAAAATTCGAACTATTCCTTGGAGCCACTGCGCAGTCCCTGCGTGGGCTTGTGTCACCACTTTTGGGGACTACATCACCTCTCTTGGTGGTTGTGTTGCTTCCTCTCCAGTCTCTGTTGCCTCTCTGCTATGTACTCTTGGTCCTTCGACCAATAACTACTTATGCTCCTCACTGATGTTGAATCACTCAGATCTTATTTTCGTCTGAGCACTGCTTTGTCAAAATAATTTGATCTCCAAATTCTATAATATTCCATTTTTTGGTGTCACCTATGATAGGGTTAGGCTGGACTTCCAGAGTTAGGAGCAGACAGGTCATAGGTATAGATTAGTGCTATCAGTGGGCTCAGGGGCTTTTTGGAGGATTTTTTAGGAGTTTCCATGGTGTCCGGTGGAATTCGCTTGTTATATTCCATCATCCGAGTAGTTTGGATTTCATTTTGGTGCATTCCGACAACTTTCAAAAATTTGAGTTATTTGTGGGCTTAACTCAGTTGATTACGCTTAAGGTGGCATTCCAAGAGGAATACATGATGGAACACCTTAGTGTAATAGCTCATTGGAACCAGGACGAGGATACCTACATGATGGGATGGTTGGGCATGAGTTTCAGTGACCAAAGGAGACATGGTAGCCGATTTACTCTTTTCTGCATTGAAAAGGAATATTTTAATAAGAGGGAAAAGTGCACCATAAATAAAATAATAATAAAATAATGCTCTAGAAGGCTCCAAGAGATATATAAAAGAAAGGGAGGAGGCCATTGAGGGATATCCTTAGATCATATCATTTTCTTGTTTATGAGAGGTTTGAGGACGTGATTCTCTACTTCAGCCGTAGCCCCAGGATGGAAACCCTCGGGTGAGTTGTGAGTGTTGGACGAAAACCCAACTCTCTTTGAGGAGACTTCATTCAGAAGTTTCGCAGAGCTTTAGGAATTGGTGTGAATATCATTCAGATCTTCAACTTGTGCCTCATTATCTTCAGTGGGTTCAGTGACAGTTGTTGCCGAAGGGAGAGTGCAACAATTCAGTTTTGGAGGCCAGCGTAGTGCAGCAGTTCATGTTGGTGGTCGGTTTTCCATCTCAACTATTTTGGGTCAGATTTATATGTAACCCCAGTTATTAATTATAATAAAATGCTGAGATTCTTTGTGTTCTATGTCTTAATGGATTGCATTGTTTTATGTGTCTATAGTTTACATGGAAATCTTTTGTTGAGTAAATAGTGATTTTATGGCATATTGCGAAGTTCAATTATTTTTCTGCATTTTTAGTTAAAATATCCCTTCTAGGATATTATAGTGGTATCAGAGCATTGGTCTTGGCCCAGTCGTGGGTTTTCAGATTGGAGGATTTCAAAATTTATTGCAGATAATTCAAGAGTTTCATTTCAGAGGTACCGAAAGAAATTTATTTATGGAGAAAGCAAGACCAAATTCTTCTATTTTCCAGAGAAATTTGGGCGGGGAATTTTCTGTAAACTTGTCACCTACTTAATAACATTTCTACAATTTGTACGCGGACCAAATTAATTAAAATTGTCTGATTTCATTGTGGGGCCCGTATGTTTCTTTGATATGGAAACACTATACAACCCAAGTAATTCACATGGTGGGTTGACTTCGTGATCCCATATACAACGTAAAATGCAAGTGTCCAAACAACTCGGCAGTCGAGCTTCGAGCCGTCATATCCATGCAAGTTTTTTGGTGTATTCTAGCCCTGTAATGAAAAATACCAAAATTATTGGGCCCGGCCCGAATGAATGCATTCTAACTAATTAGATTCTAAACTTGAAAATGTGTTTTCTCGCTTAATTTGTTTTATAAACCTGTGTAGGAATTTCTAACTTATGAATGCACAGACAAATCAATTGGTGTTTTGGTGACCTGGCAATGTGACAGGTGGATTTTGACTACGACATCTCAGGCTCTGAGGGTCCATTGTTTTAGATTTTCAATCGACCGAAGAAGGGATTTTTCTCCCAGGCCTGCGATGGAGGAATGAAGACCACCATCAAGCACATCTGAGAAGCTGCCATAATTATGCAAGTGTGGTTGTAAATCGCATGAGGAAGATTTGAGCCGCCATAGTTAGTATATAAATTGAAGCCAATATACATTCGGTTGGTCGAAACATTTCATGGAAGCCCAAGTGTCGTGTCAAATTTCAGCAGCGTGTGATTTTGTGGGGTCGTGAATTTTTATTAAGGAACCACATTAATGATGCCATTGTCTTGGTGGGACAAATTATTTTTCCAAAATTAAAGGGGCCCCATGTATCAAATACCTTGGCGGAGATATATTTGCAAGAGAAAAGAGCATTGTTTCCAAGGAGGCACGGCTGTAGCATCATGTTATGAGTTAGTCGAACTATCACATAGTAGCCATTGTGGAGATCCACCGTCGACAAGAGGCCGAGATACTCACAAGAGGGTAGCTGAATCATTTTGTGCATCAACAGTGGATTTAGAGGCTGAATTATTACTTGCATCACCTTGGAGGGCCTAGCACTTAAAAAAAAAAATCATAATCGAAGACTTGTCGGGCTGCATTATGGTGGCGTAGCAGATCAATATTTTGTCAAAAAATATGCATTTTATTAGATTTGTTCAACATTTTTTATAAGGGAATAGTCATTGGAAATTTATAGCAGTGTTACTAGAAGAAGACAAAGTATTATCGGTGAGCATCATAGATCAAGAAGAGTTTGAATTTAAAAGGAAACCATTGATAATTTGGTTCAGATATAAAGCTCTCATTGGGAACCATGTTATGCAAACTTGTAGCATCTTAATTGGTCACAAAAACATCCTAGAACAGTCCATTATAGTATTGTCCATTGGCTCCTGGACGAACCAAATTTCGCATCAATTTTCTCTTTGAAAGCCAAGTTACCAGTATTAGATAGGGCCAAAGTTGGAACAGATTTAAGGAGGTTGAGCTTTCTATTAGTTGCTGGAAAATTTGTGCGAAAGTCACGGAGACAGAGTTATTAAAGTCTGATATTGTGCATGTATTATGGACTGGATTGAAGGCTTCATCAGTGGATAGCAGGAGACACCCACCTATCACTCTACTGAAGAGTGCTCTGCTGGTCTATTTACCGGGTTCCATCATTCTTATCTGCTCACTGTATATTCATTTCTAAATAATGGGAAAGAAAAAGAAAAAATAGACTTTCTATGTTTATGCTAAATATATATTGCATGCTTATTTCTGGGTCTGTTGGGAATATGTTATGAACTTTCCTCAAAATAAAATGATGATAGAACCCCTACAGCATGATTGCTAATTATTTAACATTACTTCCCGAAGAAATTATGCCATGTACACTTAGAGAAATAGTGGCCTCATTATCACCAATGTTATTTTCATCATGGAATAACTCACAAAACTTCTAAATAAATTGAAAATATTGAACATTGCAAAAGCTAAGGCTCCTTGAACCACCATGCATCAGAAGACCAGAAAACAAAATAGAACAACAGACTCTTCTCCAAGAAGGTACATAATTTGCTCCAACAAAGGCATCTGAGGAATTTACAAAAGGAGGAAGAAGTGGGAAATTGGTTTTATGCACTTGGGATGGACTTAAAGAGTGGAAGATCAGAAAATGACTTTCCCATGTTAGATAAACTGGAATCCCGCCTTTTAAAGGTAGAGCAATCTGATTGGAGTTTAAATTGAGCTTTAGAGCCATCTATACTTGCATTGGTACAAGCTATATTCTTGGAACATCCAAGTGAGAGAGTCAAGCTTATAGTTGCCTCTTGTTTCAGTGATATTTTGAGGATAACAACACCCTTCCCTCCCTACAATGATGACATTATGAAAAGAATTTTTAGACTAATAGTAGGAACCTTTCGGGATTTGGACAACTGTGCAAGCTCAACATTTGGGAGGAAGCTTAAGTTTTTAGAAGTCATGGCCATGACCCAGACTCATGAGATCATGTTTGAATTTGAGTGTGATGGCTTGATTCTGCAAATGTTCCAATGCTTATTCAACATTAGGAGACATCATTCTGACATATTCATAGCACACATACAGTCCATCCTGACGTCATGTATGGGGGTTTGTGAGGCCATTTGCTGGGAGTTGCAGACTAGGTTGTTGAGCATTTGGAGGAGAGAGCATTTGGTCTCACCTGCTGCTTATGAGCTAGCCCAAGGGCTAGTTGAGCAGAACAATGAGCTTTTCAGGAGACAGTTGACCAGGGAGGAGTTTCTCCAGTTTGGTGGATCATGCAGCAGAAATGAGTTGAAGAGGAAGGGACTTTGCTTCATCTGCAAAGAACCTTGGGGGCCTTATCACTCATGTTTGAGAGATGCAGATGAGGTGGAAGAGGTAGAGCAGGTAGACGCTCATTCGATATGCCAGGATGAGGACTCTTCTTCAGATAATTCCATGGGATCAGCTGAGGATGTTTCTAGGGAACGAGGGTGAGCTAGAGATGATGACAGTAGGCGAGAGCTGGATTCCAGTGTGCAGGGTGAGCTATTAGGGGACTCTACGGGAGATTCTCTAGGTGATGAGTCACTTGTGACGATTCAGCCAGAGCAGCATATGATGGAGCCTGAGTCAGCAGAGGATGATACTATGCACATCATGCATGATAGTCCCTTAGGGGAGAGCTAGATGGAGGCTCACACTCAGTCGATGATGCGTATGCGGCTAACCTTAGGGTCAGCTATTGAGGAGGAGCAATCATATGCACAGACAACGAGTACGGTGACAGCAGTTGCAGATCCATATCCTATGGAGATGGTGGAGGTTGATGGGATAGTTATCCAGGGGGCTAGGGGACAGTCGGAGCATTAAATTCCCTATCAGGAGAGGGAGGAGTTGTTGGAGATGGTGGAGCATCCATCTTTGGGTCGACGCATTGATGAGGTGCAGATAGATGTACATGCAGTCAGCAGAGCTACAATACTTTCAGTGAGTAGCACTCTCCAAGAGTACATCGATGGGGCTTGCATCATATCTTTCCCAATTTGGCCCATTATAGAGATAAGGGAATTCTTCTACAGGCAGCTTTCGTTGGCAAACTGGGTAGATTAGTGTGAGTTGATTACGGGCTGGCAACAACACTCCAGGCGTGATTCATATGCAGTTGTTGCTACATTGGATTCTTCTTACAGAATGGATTGGCAGGAGATCATGAGTTGGTACCCTCTTGATGGTATGATATTCTTCGTAGGGAGCACAGTGGAGCAGGGGCCCTTAGACATGACATATGATACAGATTCCAGTTGGAAGTGGGGCATAGATCGAAATTTCTTCAACATCCCATCCTGGTTTCAGGAGAGCAGGATCAGCATTGGATTTAGTCAGGGGTTGGATTGGAGAGAGGTGATGATTTGGTACATAGTTGGTGGGGCAGCTTACACCATCATAGATACAGCGCAGCAGGAGACGTTGTCTTCACCTCTTAGAGCATCAGTTATATCCAGAGGCAATGCACAGTCTGAGCCGTTGGACTTGGGTGATGATTGGCCATCGTGGCATGTGGATTCGGGAGGATTGTCTGATGACAAGTACAGTGAGAGATCAGTTTTTTATCCCGGCATTGAGGGGTCTATTCCGGGTGGCTTGACACAGGCACATAGTAGCACCAGGAGGTTTGTATGGGATTCGGGCACTGGGTCTCAATTGCATCGGGCCAACAGAGTGGCCCAAAAATTTGAATTGTTTGACAGCAAGAAATATTGGGGCGGAAGGTCTGTAATATTCCCTTTTTTGGTGTCACCTACGACAGGGTTAGGCTGGACTTCCAGAGTTAGGAGCAAACTGGTCATAGGTACATATTAGTGCTATCGGCGGGCTCAAGGGATTTTTGGAGGAGTTTTTAGGAGTTTGTGTGGTGTCTGGTGGCATTCTCTTGTTATATTTCATCATCTGAGCTATTTGGCTTTCATTCTAGTGCATTCCGACAACTTTCATAAATTTGAGTTATTTGTGGGCTTAACTCAGCTGATTATGCATAAGGTGGCATTCCAGGAGGAATAAATGATGGAACACCTTAGTGTAATAGCTCATTGGCACCAGGACGAGGATACCTACATGATGGGATGGTTGGGCATGAGTTTCAGTGAGTAGAGGAGACATGGTAGCCGATTTACTCTTTTCTGCATTAAAAGGGAATATTTTAATAAGAGGAAAAAGTGCACCATGAATAAAATAATAATAAAATAATGCTCTAGAAGGCTCCAAGAGATCTATAAAAGAAAGGGAGGAGATCATTGAGGGATATCTTTGGATCATATCATTTTCCTTTTTATGAGAGGTTTGAGGACGTGGTTCTCTACTTCAGTCGTAGCCCCAAGACAAAAACCCTCAGGTGAGTTATGAGTGTTGGAAGGAAACCCAACTCTCTTTGAAGAGACTTCGTTCAGAAGTTTCGCAGAGCTTCAGGGATTGGTGTGAGGATCATTTAGATCTTCAACTTGTGATTCATTATCTTCAGTGGGTTCAATGACAACTGTTACCGGCGGGAGAGTGCAACAGTTCATTTCTGGAGGCCAGCGCAGTGCAAAAATTCATCTTGGTTGCCGGTTTTCCATCTCAGCTATTTTGGGTCAGATTTATATGTAACCCCAGTCATTAATTATATTAAAATGATGAGATTCTTCCTATTCTTTTTGTTAATGGATTGTAGTGCTTTATGCATCTTTATTTTACATGGCAATATTTTGTTGAGTAAATAGTGATTTTACGGCATATTGCGAATTCTGTTATTTTTCTGCATTTTTAGTTAAAATATCCCTTCCAGGATATTACAGATTCACTCACTATGTGTATTCTCCAACTAACCTTCAAGCCTTCCTTTATGCTTTTCCTGTTCAGAAATCAATGGTCGTGATCTAATATTTTATTAACGACTAAGATTAAAGTAGACTTGATCCTCGTCACTTAGAAGCTTCTCACCCACATTTATATTAATTCACTTTAATTATTTTAATTTCCTAAGTTTTAACTTAGGCTCTATTAAAAATAATTAATTATTTGAATAACATTCACTCCAGGTGGAATTTATCCAAACAATTTATGGGTCTTGGAGATCTCATGTGTTCTAGCCCCTCCACAAAATTTTAGAGCTAGAGCACATCCAATGCTACCCAATAATCAACATTGTCTATACAAGGTGGGGTTGACATCCTTGTCATCTCATGCATCTATCTTCTTCCAATTGGTGATCATGGACGTAGTCATGGGTATTTATTCCTGCATTCTGAACCTCTTCATAATATTTGTAGTGTATCTTCCTTGTCCAAGGTAGATCTCCCCATTCTTCTGCCATACTTCCAACCCTAGAAAATAGTGCATCAACCCCAGACCCTTCATGTCAAATTCAGCTACCAGGTTCCTCTTGCAGTTTTCTATGATCCCTAATGAACCTGTTAAAAACAAATCATCCACATACAAAACTAGAATGAGTGGCTCCCCTTCTACCATCAAATAGTAGAGGTTGGGATCTACATCACTCTTGATGAATCCCATCTGATGCAAGTAACTGTCAATCTGATCATACCAAGCCTTGGGAGCCTTCTTGAGCCAGTATAGAGATTTCCTCAGTCTACACACATGAGTGCACCTCTCATGAGTTTTGAAGCCCTCTAGTTTTTCTATGTACACCTCTTCCTTTATCACCACGTTCAAGAATCTTGTCTTGACGTCCATCTGGTGAATCTGCCATCCCATTTGAGTTGCTAGAGATATAACTGACCTGATAGAAATTTACTTGGAAACTAGGGAAAAAGTCTCCTCGTAATCTATTCCTTCTTTTTTTGCATACCCCTTTGCCACAAACCTATCCTTGTACTTCCCCACACTACCATCTACAACGTACTTGATCTTGTAGATCCATCTAGAACCTCCAATTGATTTGTCTTCCGACCTTGGCACTACATCCCAAACATCGTTTGTCAAGATAGAGCTATACTCTTCTACCATGGCATCTACCCACACCTGATGTTGTGCGGCTTCTTGAAAGCTAGAAGGTTCTGCAACTTGAGCTACCAAAACTTGATACATGTCAGGTCATCTGCATTGTCTTTTGTTTGTTCTAGGAGTTCGAATAAACTCCTATGCATCTCTCAATGTCTAACGAGCTTCTCTGTTGGCTCTTCCACTGGTGGTGGGAGGTTCAACCAACTCCTCCTCCTGTTCTTGCTGCTCTAATAGATGATAACTCCCTGAATCTCCTATTGAGATTTTGTGTATTTGGGGTAGCATCAGTTGTGCTCTAGGTCCCAAATTTTGAGGAAGAACTAGAGTTCACCTGATCTACAAGACCCATAAATGGATTTGGGAAATTTCATCTGGTTTAGGAGATATTAAATTAATTAATTATTTTAATATATTTCCTAAGTTAAAACCTATGAAAATAAAATAATTTAATTTAATTTAATTTAATATGTGATGAAATTGTCTTAAGTCACACAGATCAAGCTTTCTTTTAATCTTAGCCATCGATTAAAGATTTAATTTTGGCCGTTGATTTGTCAACGAGAAAAGTATAAAGGAAAGGCTTGGGGTTATTTGTAAGACACATAGAGGCAGAGCACTAAAGCTAAGTTGAGATTCTAGGATGGGGTGGCTAAGAATTCTCAGAAGTGTTTCAGTTGCAGAGAGGAGAATTTAGACCAAGGGGATGATATGACTCTGGGGTCTAGAATACACAAGAGGAAGAGAAAAGATCAGGAAAGACAGCGCAGAGGAAGGCAGATGGTAGCAGCAGCAGCAAGGTGATTTTCAGGAAACCTTTCAGGGGTTACGCAGAGACCCTTAGGTGTAGCGTAGTGACTGCATCACCCAATATCGGTTAACGCGGTCCCTTCCAGTAGCAGTGTTGAGCATTTGTAGACCTTCAAAGGCTGACGCAGTGTCTTTTAGGGGAAAATCTGGGGTTTCTAGGTCTAGATCTGGTTGAGATCTGTAAATCCCGTTTGAGGGTGTGGATCAGTCAATATTGTTGGTCTTAGATCAGCCAGGTGGTGCAGATCTAGAGTTTTATCTGTTGGTTTTTCCATATCTGGAACCCATATTTGTGTATTCAGAAATATTCTTAATATAGAGCCCTCCAGCAGCCAGAGACTGGTTTTCCCACATTGGGTTTTTCCGGGAACAGTTTGTCCAGAAATAAATGTGTCACTTTGTCTATGTGTGCATGTGCTTATTCTAGATCTGAATTGGTAGATATCTGTTATGTTTTTTTCTTTGATGTTAACTTGAATTTATTCAGTTGATAACTTGTATAAGTAGGAGAAGCTTAACCAGATTAACAGAAATAATTTCTGCATAAGAATTAAGATTCAGAAATTTCTAAATGGTATCATAACAATTGCAGATATAGAAGGATCACCAGCTAAAGAATCTGAAGGATCTAGCTACAGAAAGCAACTGGAAAGGTAGAAGAAAAGCAGATCTGAAGGGATAGCACAATTTTCTGGAGCAGATCCACACAGAGGAAGGTAGCGGCAGCAATAGACGGTAGCATCAGTAACAGCAGACGACGGCAGTAGTAGTAGCAGTTTGATTCAAATTTGAATATGTTAGATCTAGAAAAAGTCTGCAGAAAAGTTGCAGAAATTTAGAAGAGCTGGTGGGGTTAAACTTCTGAAGTTTTTCAGATTTTTAACCTTAGCACAAGTGACAAAGTTTGGGAAGAGATCAGCTTCTTAGAGAGTTTCTTGCCAAAGGAAACTTGCATTTTGGTCAGAGGATCAAAGAAGAAGCTGAATCATAGTTGATTTGGTAGATTTCCAAGGAGGGAAATCAAGTGTCAGAGGGAGAAACGGGTTCCCAGTTCGAAAAGGACCCTAGATCCAAGATCTCTATCATAGAGAAGAGGAGCTCCGACACATTCTGAGTAGATGGCTCCTCATGGACTGCATGACCAAGATAGGCTAGAGGGCTTCTCAAACTTTTTGATATGGAAAGCTAGGATCCTGATTATCCTTGAGGCATATGGTCTAAGAGACCATGCAGAATAGACCCTGGCCACACTGGCAGATGCGGATTTCCTATGAAAGCATCGGGAAGCTGATGGACATGCCAAGTGGCTGATAATGGATAGTATCAATGATCACATTGTGCCACACATAGCTGCGAAGAGGAAATCTAATGAAATTTAAAAGGCCTTGACTTCCCTGTATGAGGGAAAATCAGTCCAAAGAAAGATGTTGTTGGAGGCCCAAATTAGGTCATTCATGATGACCAAGGGAGAAGACATCAAGCATTTCCTCTTCAGATTTTAGTCAATCAGGGATCATCTGACTACAACAGGTGTAATCGTAGATGATGTAGTGATAGTCAGGACTACCCTCAATGCAGTCACAGATGAGTGGGAAACCTTTGTCCAAAGTATCTTGGGCAGAGCAGACCTCCCAGATTGGGATAGCTTGTGGTCAATCCTACGGAAAGAAGAACTACGCAGATTCACCAAGAAGCATCATAGCCCTAGGTTGAGCAAAGTAAAGAAGGAAGAGAAGGATGATGCAGCCTTGGCATCGAAAAAGCATCTGAAGAAGAAGAAGGATATTTCTAAGATCAAGTGCTTCCAAAGCAGCGGTGGCAGATGATGGGTCAAGAGACGATGTAGCCATGAGTGCTCATGAACCACGGAGGTGGGGTGACATGGAAATGTAGAGGAGCTACATGGAAGAGAGGTGGGATCCTTGAGTAGCTCATCTCTTGGATCACATGCGAGCTACGACAGCCTTAAGATAGTAGCGGGACAAGTGGAGCAGTGGGTACATAGATCACAGATGAGGCATAAGTAGAGGTAGATCTAGAGGCTGGGAGGAGCATCGCAGAGCATAGTAGCAGCAAAGTAGAAGTAGTAGCAGCGTAGAGGCTGATGTGACTTGACCGGCACGGTGCGATGCTGTATACGGTCACTGACGGCTGACATGATAGATTAGCTTTTGTAGATTTCTCTTGCCAAGTAGTGCAGAGGAAGTCTGATTTTGTAGGCAGAGTTGTAGATGTGCATCATTCTTTAGATGCCAACACAGATCTGTAGCCTATGGAGCTTCAGTGATGAGGATGCAGCCCATTTGACTTGTTTGTCAAATATTAGGAAGGAGATTCAATTGTTACTCTCAACAACTGAAGTTGCAGTGAAGTAGATCAGCAGTGGCAGTGCTATGAGCAGCACAGATACATCATATTGAGAGGGAGTTGTTGTACAGTGGTTGCAGTGGCAATGGCAGAGTCATGGGTAGCAGTACAGAATGGCAGCAGTAGTGCAGAGTTGATTGGCAAGAGGCCAAGCTTCAGCAGCACAGAACCAGTGCCCAAAATCTTGTAATGCATAAGTGTGATGTATTGCTAGAGCACACCCTTGATGCTAAGAGGGAGTGTTGAGATTTTTTGTATTTGGGTAGCATAAGTTGTGCTCTAGGTCCCAAATTTTGAGGAAGGACTAGAGTTCACCTGATCTACAAGACCCATAAATGGATTTGGTAAATTTCATCTGGTTTAGGATATATTAAATTAATTAATTATTTTAATGTATTTCCTAAGTTCAAACTTATGAAAATAAAATAATTTAATTTAATTTAACTAAACATGTGATGAAATTGTCTTAAGTCACATGAATCAAGCTTTCTTTTAATCTTAGCCATTGATTAAATATTTAATCTTGGCCATTGATTTGTCAATGAGAAAAGTATAAAGAAAAGGCTTGGGGTTATTTGTAATACACATAGAGATAGAGCACTGAAGCTAAGCTGAGATTTTAGGGCGGGGTTGCTAAGACTTCTCAGAAGTATTTCAGTTGCAGAGAGGGGAATTTAGACCAAGGGGATGATCTGATCTCGGGGTCTAGAATACACAAGAGGTAGAGAAGAGATCAGGAAATACAACGCAGAGGAAGGCAGACAGCAGCAGCAGCAGCAACAAGGACAGCGTGATTTTCAGGAAACCCTTCAGGGGTTATGCAGAGACCCTTAGGGGCATCATAGTGACTGCGTCACCCAGTCTAGGGTAACGCAGTCCCTTCCAGTGGCAGCGTTGAGCATTTGGAGGCCTTCAAATGCTAACGTAGTGTCTTTTAGGGGCATATCTGGGGTTTCTAGGCCTAGATCTGGTTGAGTTCTGTAAATCTCGTTTGAGGGTGTGGATCAGTCAGTATTATTGGTCTTAGATCAGCCAGGTGCTACAGATCTAGATTTTTCTCTGTTGGGTTTTCTAGATCTGGAACCCAGAGTTGTGTATTCAGAAATATTCTTAATAATAGAGCCCTCCAGCAGCCAGAGACCGATTTTCCCACATTGGGTTTTTCCGGGGACAGTTTGTCCAGAAATAACTGTGTCACTTTTTCTATGTGTGCATGTGCTTATTCTAGATCTGAATTGGTAGAGATCTGTTATGTGTTTTTCTTTGATATTAACTTGAATTTATTCAGTTGATAACTTGTATAAGTAGGAGAAGCTTAACCAGATTAACAAAAATAATTTATGCATAAGAATTAAGATTCATAAATTTCTACATCTCCTACCTCTGAGGAAATACTGTTACTAGTCACTGTACTCAATCCCTGTGACTATCCTCATGTCGGTCCCACTGGTTTCCCCTGCTGCTGGACTAAGGGAGCTTCTGTTCACTGATTCTAATCAATTGCACGCATCTCTCGAGATCTCCTAAAAGCTTGATTCACCATGAACTTTATGTCTCGCCTCACTACAATATTCCTAATACTAGGAATGTGGATCTTGTATGCCTTTGAGGTCTGGCTATACCCGACAAGAAACCCCTTCTCTGTAGTCTAATTCAATTTAGTACCTTTTTCATCTGGCACATGGCAATAATCCACATTACCAAAAATCCTCAAGTGACTAACTTTTGGCTTCCTCTCTGTGAAGACTCCTTCTGGCATTTTCTTCCCCAATGCTCTATGAGGAGTTTTGTTTTGAATATACACCATTTTGTTACATGCCTCTTCCCACCTTGGTCATATAACATGGCCTTTGCAGCCCCAACTATAGTTTTGTTCTTCCGCTCCGCTACCCCATTCTGCTGAGGATTATATGGAGTTGTCCATTCTCTTTTTATTTTCCCTTCACGCAAAAGTCTGTAAAGTTTTTATCAGTGATTCTCCACCATTATCTAAGTGAAGTACCTTGATCTTCTTCACTATAACATTCTCCACAAGATTTTTAAACTCTTTGAACCGATCGATGACCTCATATTTTTTCTTTAAGAAGTAGTTCTAGGTTTTTCTGGAATGATCATCAATCAAAGTGACGAAGTATTTGGGACCACTAAGAGATCTAGTGGACATTGGGCCACAAATATCTGAATGTATAAGTCCTAACACGCCATCTGCTATGTTGTCGCTTCTTGGGGATGTTTCCTTAGCATATTTCCGAAGTACGCATCCTCTACACACATCATCGTGTTCCATACTAAGTTTTGGAACCCCTGTTACAGTTCCTTTGAGCATCTTAAGTGCTCTGTGGTGTATATTTTCCATTCTCTTATGCCATAACTCATTCAGCTCCTTCTCGTTGCTACAGTTATTGCATATTAGAGCCATTGTAAAGTCGAGTTGCAAACTATACAATATGTTGCTTCGAACTCCAATTTGTTTACCCTTATTATAGATTGAGTGTTTGACATTCACTTTATTCCCCACTAAGTGGACATCATAACCCTTTCCCTACAACTGGGATACTGAAATCAGGTTCATACCCAATCCTAGCATATGTAGTACATTTGTGCCACAGTGTTGGCTCATGAATCCCTCTGAAAATCAATGGTACCTCTCCCTAATAGAGTACATTTTGTTGTGTTTCCCATATTAATCTGGAATTCCATCTACTCCTCCTTGTAGCTAGAGAAATATTCTCCTAGCCCTGTCATACGAGTTGATGCTACGCTATCTATATACCAGATACCCTATAAAATTGATCTTGTCAAGCAAGAAAATTTGTCCTCCAACCTGGAAGACAAATCTTAAGCTTCCCGACTATTAATTTTTTCCATGTTCATGTTGAAGAATTTGGTGTTCTATTCCTAAAAAATATTGGGTGCTCCCTCTGCCTCTGTAATTCATCGCTCTGGAGAGATCAAATTTTTTTGTCTCTCTCATATAAAAATCGATTCTTCTCAATAAATTCAACCTCTTGGCCAAGGCGATACCGCTGCCCTCTGGGGTTTTGATCTGTTCCCCACACTGAATAGCCAAACTCCTCCCTTCTTCACTACTGAGCTCTCTGGCTGATCATATGTGATTTAATACCATGTGAAAATTTCATCTATTGTAGCAACTAGAAATTATTCTTCTAACTGTAAATTATTTATTATGTTTACTTGCTACAACAAACAACGAATAAAATCACAACTGCAATTTTCACAAAAAATAATATGGAAAATAAAACACTGGAAACTAAGAAATTCTAGCACACACACAAGAATATTAACGCGGTTATTTTTGGACAAATGTCCCTGGAAAAACCCAACTTGGGAAAATTGATGCAGCAGATGAGGGTTTTAATATTATTCTTCAGCAGCAAATATGAATACAAAAATTTATATGGTCTACTGACAATCTAATATGAGGAAAATACTGAGAGAAATTTTGTGAGAATTTTCTCATACTCCACTGCAACTTTCTGCCCCTGAGATGGACCCTCTATCCTCACGCTAGAGCCTCTGCGTCAGTCTCTGTGCAGTGACTGCACATAGCTACCGTGGAACACACTCTTCCTCACTCTGCCTCTTCCAGAAACTGGAAACCTTCCTCCTGGAGCTTTTTTTCTCTCCTCTCTCACCTGCTACTCACCCTCTGGTTGTATCTTCTCTGTTGAATCAAAAGCACTGACAAAATTGAACTGCATGGGCAACTAAGTAATTGCATTGGTGTGTCCTCCATCTACCCATTGACTTCTTCTTATAATATTATGTTGGACCAATGGCCAAGATTAAAACATAATCGATGGCCCAGATTAATTCCCTGTCGAATCGTGTGAGTTTCTTGATGATAAGCTCACCTTATCTCAATTAATATTAATTAATTAACTGTGTTCCCTAAGTTTATACTTAGGAAATATTTAAATATTGGTTAATAATCTAATTGAGACACTTCTAGGTGGAATTTCCAAAAACGATTTCTGGGTTTTGGAGAACTCATGTATTCTAGATTCTCCGCAAAATTTTGTGGCTAGAACACATTTGATGCTGCAAAAACTAACATCGGTTAAAGGAACTAAGAATTATTTCATTGAATAATAAAAAAATTTAAACTCCAAGACTTGTCAAGGTCGAAGGTCCTGTAAAATAGATCGAAGTCACATTTGAAGGGAATCAAAAAATTTCAGAGACCTAGAAGTACGCTTACATGGCCAGCATGAAAAATGATAGCGTTATTGTATGGATGACAATAATTAAGCTGAAATTGCAGAAAAGACAGTCGAATCATTAAAATAAATTACCAAAGAGAATAAAATTCTACTGCTGCAAATACAAAGCTTTTCCATAAGGATCTGAAGACTTCTATCAATCGCAGATGGTAACTGTGAAAAATCGACTAACCATGAATCCTATTGCGACAAATTATGTTATTTACTTGCAGTTTCCTACGGAAAATATCGAATTAAATACACTACAACCTTCACAAATAAAATACACCAGAAGAAATAAAAATGTTGGAAAAAATAGATGCACACACACAAAATACAACGTTATTTTTGGACAATGTCCCCGGTAAAACACAACTCGGGAAAATCGGTGCAGCAGCTAAGGGTTTTAATATTATGCAGTAGTGAAAATAAAAGTACACACTATGGATGCCCAAACAAGCAATCCAAATAGAGATAAACTAGAAAAAGTAACTAGTGAGAAAAATTCCTCACTCCATAGGCTATCCGACACTAACCTCAGCTCGAATTGAGCTACTCCCAACTGCCTCTGCACAATCACTACATCACCCTACGCAGTCATTGTGTCACCCTATGCAGTCACTACGTCCCTTTAGCTCAGAACTGTGTGACCTCTCACTGTCTTGTCAGCTGCTGTATGGGAAACTGATTCTCTCGGCCTCTAAAACCTCTCTCCAGCTTATGGCACTAAGTTTTGATTTCTCCCCAGCAAAATGGAATTTTCCTCTAGAGGGCACTACGCTGCCTCACTGTGGCACTCTCTGCCTCTCTAAAAATGTACTCGCCAAGTCTGGGAATCTTCCTTCAGCTTCACTATCTATGCCCCTGTCTCACTGCTTCCATCTCACTGAATCACTTCCAGAAACATACAGTTGCTACTCTGGAAATCGATTTCTCAGAAAAATCGAATGCTCAACTGACTTGGTGTATCTTCTCCAATCCCCATCGACTTATTCTTATAATCCTCTGTCGATACTTCAACGACCATGATTAAATCTTAATCGATGGTTAGGATTAACTAGAAAACTATTTATGTACTCTGTAGAAAATTATCACCATGACTTAATTAATTTTGATTAATTAATCATATTCCCTAAGTTTAGACTTAGGAAATATTAAAAATTGACTAGTAAATCTAATTAAGTCGTCTCTAGGTGGAATTTCCAAAAACGATTTCTGGTTTTTAAAGAATACATGTATTCTAGACTCTCCACCAAATCTCGTGGCTATAACACATCTGATGCTACAAAAACTAACACTCCATCTTAGTGATGAATGTGTTCTAGTATTGCAACTATTGCTACAATACATTGTCTTTGCACCATCTCTTGCCACGTTTCTAATGTTTGCCTACTACTTCCCACCAACCATTGCGCAACTCGGATATGCATTGCATATATATTGTTGTTGAGACTACTGCCAATCACTGCATCTGCACTGCAACTCTATTGTTACTACTACTACAACATCTGCAACTCCCTCTCATCTATTTTTTTTGCAACTACAACATCTGCAACCAAGAAATATCCAATCTACTGAACCAAATGTGTTTAGTACGATGCATCTGTCACCCGAGTCCTAACTGCTACTAGCCTCTGCGCTGTCACTGAAGCCTCTGCACTGCTACTGACTCTGCATTGTGCTAACTACACTGCTGCCAAATCTGCATTGTGTTTCCCAGTATCTGACCGCTACTAGCTTCCACATATGTCACTTTGGAATGTGACTGCGTAAACTACCATTGGTCCATCCTGCTACTGCGTATTGTGGACTCCCTTAGCAAGGTATTGATTCAAAAGGTGGACCTCCTCAAGAATATTTCCCAACCTGTAGCACTCTACGACTACAAAACCAAGTAACCCCACCTCACTCCTGGAGGGATGTCTGCAAACATGGCGAAATCTTCCTCTAGCCTAGAGGATAGCCTATCGATCTCGGTTGACGTTGTTTGTTGGTCCTGCTTCTCCTCCTTTTCCTTCTTCATGTAAGGACATTAAGTGTTGTAGTGGTCTAGCTCACTACACTTGAAGCACTTGAAATTTGACAAATCCTTCTTCTTCCTACATTTCTCCCCTTGTCCCTGACTAGGACCCTTTGATATGAGGGCCACATTCTCCTCTTCTTTCACTTGCTTCAATCCATTGTTGTTGTTGTTGCCACTGATGGTGATCTTCATAATATCTCGCCTCAACTCCTCCTATTGCAGCAAGTCTGCTCACATCTTGCCCCATATTGGTAAGATTTCTCCGCCCAAAATACTTTGGACAAACATATGCCACTCCTAAGAGATAGAGTCGAGAGTTGCTCGCATTAGATCTGTGGCTTGAGACACTAACCCTACAGCTTCCAGCTCATCTTGGATTTCCTAAATCCTGGTAAGGAAGGGGTTTATGCGTTCCCCCTTCTACATCCTGGTGCATCTCAGATTTTCCTCTAAGTACATATTATGTTGCTTGGAAGATCCTTGGTATAGCATGGAAAGATATTCCCACATCTATTTGGACGTTCCCAAGCCCGCTATGTGAGATACCACATGATCGCGAACTCCATTGAGGATCAATCTCTTTGCCTTTGCCATCTCCTTCTTGTAATTCTTTAGCTAACCTAGATCCATGGGGTCAAACACCACATTAGGCGATATATGCTTTGAGATCGTACTCATCTAGAAGGAAGGAAATTATTTCCTTCCAAATCACATAGTTGGAGGCTCTATCCAACCTCTCTTGATCCTGCAGCACGGTTGTTGCCATCTCAACAAAATATGTCGAAAACTAACTCTTCCCTTCTGCTTAGCTACTGCTAGGATCTATGCACTCCCTGTTAGAGTGAGTAACTCTTCTCACAATGATTGTTTATATGCAAGGGAAATCGAACTCCTGAAACTAGAAGTTTGTTGAGGAAATTTTTCCCTCAGTGTGTGCTCTTTATTCCACCCGACGTTATTTTTCTCTAGAAAAATGTTGCAAAATAACTTCGTCCAGCTAGAGATCTGCTCTTTTAGAAAAAATATGGTTGCTCCCTTTGCCTCTAGTAATCCTTGATCTAGAGAAAACATATTTCTTTGTAGCCCTCAACGAGAAATTTATTTTCCTCAAGAAATTTACCCTCTTCATCAAGGAACTATGCTTCCTATGGAGGTTTCGAATGGTTGCTCACGCAGAGCAGCGAACCTCCTTCTCTTCTTCTACAATTGAGCTCTTCGGCTTACAATATACACTCTGATACCATGTGAAAAATAGAATAAACCTGAATCCTATAGTAGAAACTGATGTTAATTCTTATAGTTGTTTAATTAAAGAAAAATTTTACTTGCAGTTTCCTACGGAAAATATCGAATTAAATACACTGCAACCTTCACAAATAAAATATTACGGAGAAATAAAAACGCTGGAAGAAATATATTCACACACACAAAATACATTGTTATTTTTGGACAATTTCCTCGAAAAAACCAAACTCGGGAAAATAGGTGAACCAACTGAGGGTTTTAATATTATATCGTAGTGAAAATATGAGTACAAATTATGGATGCCCAAACTAGAAAACCAAACAGAGATAAACTAGCAAAAATAACTAGTGAGGAAAATTCCTCACTCCACAGGATATCCGACATTGACCTCAGCTCGAATTGAGATACTCCCAACTGCCTTTGCGTAGTCACGGCATCACCCTACATATTCACTGCATCCCTCCAGCTCGAAACTATGTCACCTCTCACTGTCTTTCCCGTTGTTGTTTAGGAAATTGATTCTCCCGGCCTTTGGAACCTCTCTCCAGCTTCTGGAATTAAGTTTCAACTTCTCCCCAGCAAAATGGAATTTGCCTCTAGAGGGCACTACGCAACTGTGTTGGCTCACTGTGGCACTCTCTTCCTCTTTTCATATGTACTCACCGGATCTAGAAATCTTCCTCCAGCGTCAGTAACTTTTCCCCTCTCTCACTGGTTCGATCTCACTATATAACTTCCGGCAACACACAACTGCTACTCTGCAAATTGATTTCTCAGCAAAATCAAATTCTCAACTGATTTGGTGTATCTTCTCCAAGCCCCATCGACTTCTTCTTATAATCCTTCATTAATACTTCAACGGCCGTGATTAAATCTTAACCAATGGTTAGGATTAACTAGAAATCGATCCATGTACTTTTCTATAACATTCTCACCATGAATTAATTAATTTTGATTAATTAATCATATTTCATAAGTTTATACTTAGGAAATATTAAAAACTGACTAATAAATCTAATTAAGTCGTCTCTAGGTGGAATTTCCATAAACAATTTCTAGGTTTTGGAGAATATATGTATTCTAACCTCTCCACCAAATCTCATGGCTAGAACACATTCAATTCTACAAAAAATAATAGCAACAATCCTTGTTATACTATATATGATGTGAGTCAAATCCAAAAGTCAGGTCGAAGATTTAGGCATTATGAAAAAAACTTCAAGACATCCCAGTCACAAAGTCCTGAAAGAAGGTAACCAAATTCAAAAATGAATAAAAGTCTAAGCGAGCAAGGAAACTATTCTACAATAAAGGAATATCAAAATAAGAATCATTTTGAATTCATATTGGATGATCGATTTGGTAGCAAGTTTGAAGAGTTATAGAGCCTCTTGTAATCACATTGTGTAGAACACTCCTCTTCAAAATCTCTTGACGAAATTTTTCAATACCTTTGAAGGCAACCCTTGAACTCAACATTCATGAAGAAACCATTGTAGCAAACATATTAAGGTCTGAGAAGTATTTGTTACAGGTATAAAATATCATGGCACTTGAAGAAGTCCCTACAAGGCTTTTTAAGGAACACCCCCAGCTATGTCTCAGACTAAAACACTTTATAAAATTCTCTTAATATACAAAGTATGTTCATTATCTTTTGAAATTTGTGTTACGTTACTAACATTATTGTGTCTAGCTCCCTTGAATCATATAAATTCTTAATTGGGTGATTCATCATTAGATAAATCTACCCTCCTCATATCTTTGATTGTTCTTGTGGAACCCTAAAGAGGTTCTCTATAAAACCCTAACTTAAGGGTATGTCGATGATAATGTGTGAAACCCTAGCCTACTTAGGGTTATTGGTGAAAATATTGTTTGTTATGTTCAAAGTTTTGATGTTTGGGATTTTGATATGGTTATGAAAACCCTAACTTGTTAGGGTTGAATGGTAATGTCTGAAATCCCAAACCTCTGAGGTTTTGATAAATTAGGGTTTTCTCTGGTATGTGTTAAAACCATAGATCTTTAGGGATTGGTATGGTTTTTGAGAAATACCTTTATAAGATCATAGGATTGAAACCCTAGGGATATGTTTGTCCATCTAATCAAATATATTAGATGTTTTAATATGTTTGTGTCATTGGGTTTGACTAACTTATGATATATGATGGTATCCTAGATATATGTGTTGACCTAATTATTGGTGGTCATAAGTCTTAGGGTTTGGAACTAAGCCCTTGTAAAAGTTTGATATTCTAGGATGATATTGGAAAATCTAGGGTTTACATCAAAACCTCGTAGAAGCTTGTCATGTTGAGTCGTGATTGATTTTTTATTGGTGAAGCTAATGTATGAAATCTAGGGTTTGCACTAAATTCTAATATGATTTTTTGAAATTTGTTAGATGCATTGTACTTAAGGGTTTGCACTATGAAAAGTTTGTCATAAGGAAATATTGAAACACTTTATATAATGAGATTGATATCTTGTTTGAATTGTTGAAATGATTTAGGGTTTGTATCAAAAACTGGGAAAGAAGTTTGAAGTATGTGTTTATTGTTGATTGTCTTTAAGTATGTCTAAAATTCTAAACACTTCCATCACTATATGATTTTGACATCATTAACTTCATGCTTCTACAAATTTGGTTTTACTTGATATCTAAGTTGTGCAGGTACATAATCTTCAGATGGTGAAGATGTAAGTAAAGTTGACATGATAAGAATGATAAAGAAGATATATGAATGAAGATGGTCTGGATGACTATGATAAGAAGGATGGAAGCCATGAAAGATTCTCCAATTTCATTAAAATTGATCTCCCTAAGATAAGAGGGATCCTGAATAGATGAAATCTCCCTGAGCTGAGAGGTAGGGCATATTATAGTCATGATGAATATGTGAAATTTCCAAGAAGGAAAATTTTACTGCAATACTTGGTTTATTTCTCCTACTTGTGAAATAAGTTATTTACATATGCTTCAGTCAATTCTGAAATAAACACATTTGCAAATATTCACTATAATCAAGAAACTAAGAGCAGAAAGATAATTATACAAGTAGCACAATGGAAACAACCATATGAGCACAGTTATTTTTGGACAACTGTCCCCAAAAAAACCCAATGTGGGAAAACCGGTGCAGCAGATAAGGGTTTTGTATTTATCTTTAGAAATGGAAAGTACATTTACAAGAGTCTAATGAGAAAATAAAAATTAGAAAACACTTGGATGAATTTTCTGGAACCTCCAGACAAATTGCAGACCCTCAAGGTGATCTCCTTCACCCTCTGCGCCATCCAGCGTGAGTGCTCTGCACAGTCTCTCCCTAGACTACTTGATTCTGCATGGAGGGGGTATTACTTCTTATCATCTCACCCTTCCCTTCATCCTCCAGAATTCTGCTTCCCGATAACTGACTCCTCCCTCCTCCTTCTGCTTCTGCAACCTTGCCTCTAGCATCTCACCCACTAAAATCAAATTATCTTGCTTCAGAATCAATTTCCTTTGGGTACTCATAGTGTCCCCGGCTTGATTTCCAAATGACCCTCAAGCCCCTTCTTATAGTCTTCTCGCTAATGAATCAACAGCCAAGATTATATTAGTAATCAATGGCTCAAATTAAATGATGACTTGATCTTCGTTTTCTAGAAGATTCACACTCATATTTATTAATACCCTTTAATTATTTAATTTTCCTAAGTTTAGACTTAGGGGCATTAAAATAATTAATTACTTTAACAAAGCTATATCCAAGTGGAATTTCAACAAACGATTTATGGGTTCTATCGATAACTGTTATCCAAGCCTGTCCACCAAATATGAGACTTGGAACACTTCTCAATGCTATAAAAATAAACACTCCCTCTTAGTGAGGAAAGTGTTCAAGAAAGATACCACTACACTGATATGACTCTTATAACATCTTCTGTGTTGATGTTGTCCTGGCTTATGCCCCTCATCTTTGCGTTGCTGCCTTCTGTACTGTTGCCTGCGACACTATCTTTGTCACTACCTCATCCGTACTGCAGCTCCCTCTATTTCTAAAGACCATCCTTTCCTCTAATGGAAAGGGTTCTCGACCATCCCCAAATTCTCTCTAAAGTAAGTGAACTTAATCTTACTCAAAGCCTTGGTGAGGATATATGCCACTTGTTCCCCTATAGGAGTGTATTGCAATTGTACTGCTCCTCTTTGGACATAGTCCTAATGAAGTGGCACCGAATGTCAATCTATTTCAACTGGTCATGAAACACAATATTTTCAGAGAGCTTAATGCAACTCTGATTATTGCACATAATCCCAGTCGGTTCTATCCACTTCTTGAGCAGGTTCAAGAGTAACTTGTAGATCCATATGGCTTCACACGAAGTTGTGCTAGTTGCCATGTACTCTGCCTCGGTTGAACTTAGTGCTATGAACTTTTGTTTTCTGCTGCACCAGGAGGTCATTCTTGATCCGAGATTGAAACAGTACCCACTATTACTTTTCCGATCCACTATAATTCCAGCCCAATCTGCATCTGTGAACCCACTCAACTGGACCTCATTGCCCTTAGTGTACTTCAAACCATACTAGACTGTCCCTCTCAGGTATTTGAGAACATGTTTGGCTACTGCCCAGTGAGCCCTCCTTGGTTCCACCATGAACTGACTGAGGGTATTCACTGCATAATAGATGCCTGGTCTAGTATTGACCAGATAATTCAATGATTCGATGAGTTGTCTGTACAAAGTGGGATCAACCTCATCATCCTATGTTGTGTCTATATTATTCCAGTTAGTAATCATTGGCATGGCCATGGGTCTACAGTCGTCCATCTGAAATATTTTCAGGATTTTTGTCGTGTATCTTCCTTGCCCTATGAATATTTCCCCTTTCTGCCACCAGACTTCTAATCCAAGAAAATAGTGAATCTACCCCAAGTCCTTCATGTCAAATTCTGTAGCCAGATTCTCCTTACAGTCCTTGATGTGTAGGAATTTAGAGGGTAAGTTCTGTAGATCAAGAACCAAAGGTCACCGCTCACAAATAGATCACAAATCAGTACACCAGTATAATCACGTGGTTTAAACTCTCAAAGAGGGAAATAGTCCAGGGCCTGAGCCAACACGGCCACTTCAGGCTATTTATTAATATAAAAATAAAATTTGCATATGTTTCTCTCATAAACGGTTACCGGAAAAATGACCCTTCATGCCCTTTAAATGGAGATCATGGACCAATCGGGTGTTAATCCATGGATCAAGTGTCGTTAATACTAAGGAGAGAGATAATCACCGGATCATTACAAACCGTGACCGTCGGATTATAAGTTACAAATGTACATGGTAAATAAACACACTTTACCTAACTCTACACTAGACTAAGTTATTATTAACTATTTCCTATGTGTCGGAATATCCTAACATCCCCCCTTAAGAAAAACTTGGGATAGGATTGAATTATTTACAAAGGTGACACAAAAGGAGCTTATTTCCTATGTGTCGAAATATCCTAACATCCCCCCTTAAGAAGAACTTGGGATAGGATTGAAGGATTTACAAAAGTGACACAATAGGAGAAGGAAGGAGGCATTAGATCCTATCGCCCCTTAACGATAACCTTCCTGAACTCCAAGCATGGATCAAAGTTTGGTAAAATTCACTTCTGTGAGAACCTTTGTAAATATATCGGCTACTTGATCATTGGTTGGACAGTGCTGCACTTAAAGAACACGATCATGAATGAGCTTTCTGTTGGGGCCCTTGTTTTTGAGATCAGCAAATTTTGAGTGGTGGCAAGCACGTGGCGGAACGCAACCTCAGTAGGAAGGGAGGTGTCAAGGTTGTGGAGGGGCAGAGGATAGGTGTCGCAGTGGTTGCGAGAGCAAGCATAGATAGAGGAAGGGCGCAGAAGGAAACAAGCGGTGAACTCCTGGTGAACGAAAAGAAACGAAAGACAGTCGAGCAAGAAACGGGGAAGAACTATCAATTGCGCGAGCGGGAGAATAAATAAGCAACCAGCCAATGGAGGAAGGGGTTGGTTTAGACGGGAATAGGAAACAGGGAGCCACAGGAGAGCTCTATCGAGTTGCACTATTCTCCTCTCTTCTGGATTACTGTAGTTTCTCTTTGTCCCTCGGGACGTGTTGTATTTTGTTCTGTTTTATGCTCTTCTGTAGCATAGCTTTGTAATGTTCTACCTCTGACGGTTGTTGACTAATATATCCAAGATGGTTGTTATGCTATGTGATGTTGAATATGAATGAGTGTTGTTATTAGCTGTGTTTAAAATTTTGTTTAATGTTGGTTCAACTATTTCCCTGAAGAATGCATGTTGTGGAATGTTCTGTCATGGCTGTTTAATTCCTTATTTTAGCTTTGGTTCACCTGTTTGGATGTTGGGGAAATGATATCGATCTACTGTCAATCACAGTAGGGTCACGGCATGCCTCGGGTGAGACTCTCTTCCCTTCGGAGCAGAGTGGAAATTCCAGCGTGAATCTAGACTACGGCGGAAAACCTTGTTGGCCCTCAGCCCTGAACCCGACTCTTCTCTGCGAGACCTGTTTTCTCACCAACAAATGGTTCCATTGCCGGGACCTGAAAATACATTTGGGAGCTAGATCATGGTATCTTGAATCTTTGAAAGAGAAATACGAAGCTGGTGGGATAACCACCTAGATCAGTTCATAGCCCAACAAGCTGAGCTAGGACGACAGAAGGAAAAGACGATTAAAGACATGGTCCTATTCTATGACTCTGCTAGTGATACCTACGAAATATTCTGGGGAAAGTTCCCAGAAGAACTCTACAACTAGTTGTAGAGGCTTCAGACCAAGACCGTCAAGGGGAAGTTGCGCAAGATCAATCGCCAGTGGGCCCATGAATATCTGGTGACGCTTCATCGGTTAGACACTGATTTAACCCGAGTTGTTGATTTTTGGGTGGAATCTACTTTGGAAGGAAACATAGTGGATTTTGCAGCCGAGTGCTACCAGCCTTTCTTAAAGGTAGAAAGTACCTCAGATCTGGGTTAAGAGGAAAACTACTAAAGGAGATTCCCTTGTGGATCAAGGCATTAATGGTAGACGAAGGGCTGATGGGATTCTAGAAAGTAGGGATGGAAGCGTAAAACCCTAGTGCCGGGGGAAGGGACTGAGGGAGATATGTTATTAAAACCATGAGAAGGGGAGTAGGAGTATGGATGTCAAGACTACCAATAGGCTCAAGGAGCGGCGAGCACATCGAAGGGCGCAGATTGCAGAAAGGTAACGAGAGAGGGTGATGAGGGAGTTGAAGAGACAAGGAAGTACTCAGAAGGGAAAAGAAGAGGCGCCTCAGAATATGAAGGGAATGGAAGGTCAAGTGGATCCCCAGGATATAGGAGGGGTCATGAAAGAAGTACGGCAGATGTATAGCAGTCCAGCCCAGGTGGAGCAAGGAAGGAAGTCTGACGAAGAAGGTACAAACGCGCTCCCAGAGGAGGTGTCCGATGTGGAGATGCACGTTGCAATGGATCAACTCTTTCAAGAAAGGTCAACGTCCATATCCCAAGGTATTCCTAGTCCCCACAGTTCTATTAGCTCTAATCTTGACCTTCCCCTAGTGCTCTACAAGCCCATAAGTGAATTTTTTGTTAAGTTGCGTGAATTAAGTAGATTGCACCACAGTCAGTCTCCAATTGGAACACAAGTTAGTAGTGGGATTGTTAGTGGCCCTGTCTCACAACCAGGATCCAACGGCTTCGTTTTAATATCACCCAATCAAGTAAGCATGGCGGTATCACTTACACGGTACCCAGAATTCTCTGGCAAAGGGAATGACAATGTCAAACAGCACTGGTATCTCTGTGAGGCCATCTGGAGGGCACGACAGACACCAAATGTTGGAAATTTGATATAATTTCAAACCACTCTTAGGGAGAGGGCCATATGATGGCTTATTAAATGGTCAGAGGCCCACCCGAATCCAGCGATGGCTGATGTAAAGACAGATTTCATCAAGGAATTCAAACTGCCTCAAACAAACCAACAAGGCCTGTTAGAGATGTGGGAGATCAAGCAGAGAGAAGGGGAGACTGCTTGGGATCTGACGCGGAGATTCAAGGATGCCATTGGGAAACTTAGCTACCGAATCGACCCTAACCATTAGAGGGATTGGTTCATTAAATCCTTATTACCCTTGACCCAAACTCCACTGACCCAACAAAGGATCGACACACTGCAGGATGGTCTGGAGCAAGCAATGAAGATAGAAGCCATGGTGGGTTATCTACAGGATTTCAAAGGGGGTGCAGTGGTACAGGACCCCTCCATACTGGGTTTGTAGCATCAAATAGCTAGTCTGATAGAAAAACTTAAGGAAATACAACCCATGCGACCACCAAGACCCAACGTGTGGTGCACGCACTGTCTCGTGGAGGGACATGTAGCCACGGAATGCCCCCGGTTGCGAGGCCCAACGGTGGGGACATTGGTGGCAGAAGCACAGGGGACCCCACCTCTGGGAGCAGTTGCGCAAATCAACACCCAAGGGATATACCCACCACAACAGCCATATACGGGGTTCCCTGCACAACCAGGTCCAGCCACCAATGAATATTGTGAGGTATGCAAAATTATGGGTCATAAACCTCGCATGTGTCTGATCCTAAAAAAGTATTCCAATGTTCCAAATAATGTATACTATGAGTTCTATGCCTTTACCACCCACAACACAGAACAATGCCGAGCACTGGACGCCCTGGCGGAGCGGCTGGACCGGCCATCATACAGAGTAAATGAAGATCCCCGAGGAAGAGGAGGAGGCATGCGAGGGGGACAAATAGGAGGTAGCGGTCCGGTATGATGCTATAATTGCAACCAGGAGGGACATCTGGCTAGAGAGTGTCCGATCCCTAGGAGACCCTGGTGCTCGCAATGCCGTGTTAACTCACACACAACAAAAGACTGCCCGGAGCTCATCAAGAGATGGGAGAAAAGAGCCAGACAGAGGGGGGTGAATCTAGTAAATGCGGAACCCCACCTAACGGGAACTAAACCGATGCAAAACGTGGCCATAGTGACATGAGGCGGAAAAATAATGGGGGAGGATGCACACACTATGGATCCCATAAAAGTAGTCTGGCCAGCATCCCCAAAGCTCCTATTCAAACCCAAATGACAGAAACAATTTTTCCAGGAAGCAGCAGAGACATTTGCCCATTTGGGGGGAAATAAAGGAATCGAGTTACAGAAAATTCCAGAAGATAGGAAGACACAGAATACTAATGAAGCCTTAATACAGGAATGGTTCCATTTGTTCCTGAAGATTGTTAACAATGCACCAATGCTAGAACGGCTGAAGCAAAACCTGGAAGGGGTGCTAAAACAGAACACAGGAGGAAAAGAAGCAGTAGAAACGGACCATAAATATGTTCAGAGAATAAAGAGAAACAAATGAAGGACGGGAAAGGAATTCCAAGTAAATACGCAAGTGGCAAGATTCCCGATTAAGGACACCATGCTTGATTTGGGATCCGACGTCAACATCTTACCAAGGAAAACTTGGGAAGCGCTTGGGAGGCCAAGATTGACATACTCTCCGATCCAACTTTGGATGGAAAATCAGTATTGCATTGCCCCCATCGGCCGCCTGGAGAATATCGAGGTTGACATTGCAGGGGTGAAAACGTTTACGAATTTCGAGGTCATTGACATCATGGGGGACAAGGATCCGTACCCAGCACTGTTGGGGATCGATTGGGCTTTTGAAAATTATGCAGTAATTGATATAAAGAAAAAAATGATGATATTCGAGGACGGGGAAATCAGAGTCACTCAACCGCTCGACCCCTACCAAGGACCGAGGTATACCAAGACTTTGGATAACTGAGAAGATGCTCAGCTCTTGGACCATCTCTACCAGATGACCGCCGGAAGAAGGGAAGACTACATCAACCCGACAGCAGAAGGCTCGGTAAGCTAGAGAAGTATTCAAAGCTCGGAACTAGGATCAGAACTGGCATGGGACGATTGGCAGCAAGGAGGCTACGAAAAAAACACAAGGAGGTGTGCCAGTGTTGCAAGAGTCAATTGGATTGGGGCTAAACTTCAAGGATACCCAATATTGTCAGATATGAATGTTGTAAGTGTTTTCATAGAGAAAGTAGAAACTACGGTGCCAGAAGACCAGAGAATACCCTTGATGGATGTGGCATTGCAGTCCACAGCTGCAATATGGTGGAGTAACCATCATGACTCACTAACGCGATGGGATGAAGTGGCAACAGCAATGAAAGCCATATTTCAAGAGGAAAAGGAGCCCAGGAGGAGAGACTGGTACCAAGGGGACGCAAGTCCCAAAAACCATCTGAAATAATGTGAAGCACAATGGCGAGCTGATGGATACCCCGAGGAACTGTGGGTCCACAAGTTTATCCACTCCTTGGATGTGATCCCAAAAGCTTGGTACTTAACGTAAGAAAAGAGAAGAGGGACCCAAGATTGGCAGGTAGTTGCGGAGAAATTCATAAAGTGTTTCACCTTTGAGGGACAAACAGAGCATATTTCACAAGCTTTGCAAGCTATCAAGTAGGTGTTGTTCTTTCCATATAACTTACAGACGGACGAGCAGTCACTGTGGTACCAGGGTATCCAGCAAAAGGTGGCGTGTCAGAAGTTTAATAGTGAGATGGACGATGACAATCTAGAGGATCTCAGACACCTGTATTTCGAAGAAATTGAGGGGGAGAGGGATATTAAGGAAGAACCAACTACAGAAGGTATCCACCTCCTGCCACTCAGAACTAAAAAAGTAAACATTGGGATAGAGGACAAACCCAAGCTGGCGACCATTGGATACTATTGGGACGAGCAAACAACAAAGGAAATATTCAGTCTACTTGAGGAGTATGAGGACTTGTTTCCGTCATCAATGGTCGATCTCAAAGGCATAAAAGGAGATATGGGGGAAATGAGAATAATATTGAAGCCTAATGCTAGGCCCGTCAAACATAGACCATATCGGCTACACCCAAGGGTGAAGGAAAAATTGAAACTAGAGATCGACAAAATGCTGAAAGCCGGGCTCATATTCCCCGTAGAAGAGGCAGAATGGGTAAGCCCCATTGTTATACAAAGATAAAAGGAGAAATCAGAAATACGAGTCTGCGTGGATTACAGAAGCCTAAACAACACCTGTATCCATGATCCATTCCCTACCCCATTTAGTGACGAAGTGCTCGACAATGTGGCAGGGAACGAAGCATACTCATTCACGGATGGCTTTTCAGGTTACCATCAGGTGAGAATAGCAGAAGAAGATAAGACAAAGACAACCTTCACTACTGAATGGGGCTCCTTTGCATACAACATGATGCCATTCAGACTGAAGAATGCACCCGCAGTTTTCTCTCGCATTGTGATATCAGTGTTTTGTGAATACATCCACAAGTTCCTAGAAGTCTATATGGATGACTGGACTATGTATATCTTACTGAAATACCATGTGAGCCTGCTAAGAGTAATGTTTGATAGGTGTAGACAACTACAGATCTCATTGAATCTCAAGAAATGCATATTTTCCGTACCATTCGGAACATTGCTGGGGCATGTGGTATGTAATCAAGGTGTGTGTGTCGATCCGGCTAAAGTCGCAGTGATTATCAATATGGAGGCTTCAGAGACCGTTAAACAACTGCAGTCACTTCTGGGACACACAGGCTACTACCAACATTTCATCCGCAATCACACCAAAATAACAGCGCCCTTGGAAAAACTACTAAAAAAATCAGAGCAATTTCAATGGACGGACAGCTACAGGGAGGCACTAGACGTGCTAAAAGAAAAATTGGAAAGTGCACCGATACTAGTCCACCCGAACTAGGACAAACAGTTCCATGTACACATTAACGCATCTGGCATTGCACTTGGTGCGGTTCTAGCTCATCCGGGGGACACCTCAGTCGATCATCCAATGTATTTTTCCAGTTGCAAGTTGTCAATAGCAGAGCGCAACTACAAGACAACAGAGTGAGAAGAACTGGCAATGGTGTACTCTCTCCAGAAGTTTCGCCACTACCTATTGGGGGGTAAGTTAAAATTCTTCATGGATCATTCCACATTAAAATATCTGGTAAACAAACCAGTCTTAGTCGGGAGAATCTGCCAGTGGCTCCTACTTTTCCAAGAATTCACATTCGAAGTAATTGTAAAGCCTGGAAGGCTCAATGTAGGGCCTGATCACTTATCTCGACTAGAGAATGGCGAAAGTGGAGGTTCTCTAGATGATCAGCTATCAGATGCTGATATTTTCAGAGTAGAAGCCATCCCAGACTACCTGAATGAAATAGCAACTTACCTTACCACGAGACAGTGTCCGCAGGAGTATACTTCAACACAAAAGAAACATATGGTAGTTCGAGCGGCGGAATATCAGCTGATCACAGGGCAGCTATACAATATGGGGCTAGACCAAGTTCTTCGCAGATGTGTTCTCGATCATGAACAGGAAGCTATACTATGGGAAAGCCACTGTGGTGTTGCGGCAGGGCACGTGGGAGCAAGACCAACAGCATGCAAAGTATTGCAAGCAAGTCTCTGGTGGCCAACAGTGCACAAGGAAAATAAAGCGTATGTTCAGAAATGTGATGTACGTCAGCGAACCGGATGACCCTCCCATGGGGATGAGCTATCGCTCCATCCCATAAGGACACTCCAGCCGTTCGAGAAATGGGCAGTCGATTTTGTGGGACCTGTTGCGCCACCTGCAAGAAATTCAAAGGCAAGGTACATCATAACAGAAACCAACTACTTGACCCAATGGGTAGAAGTTGCGCCAGTAAGGAACTGTACTGCATATACTATTGTTCAATTTATTTTTGAAAACATAATCAGCCGATTTGGGTGCCCCAGAAGCTTAACTAGCGACCAGGGTACACATTTCATCAATGAGACAATTAAGTCTCTCCTGCAGCAATTCCTGATACAACACCACAAGAGTAGCCCATATCATCCACAGGAAAATGGCACAGTGGAGGCATTTAACATGATACTGGAAAAAGGCCTAACAAAAATATGCAACACAGAACGAGATGACTGGGATGAACGGATACCAGCAACCTTGTGGGCATACTGCACAATGGTAAAACAACTGCATAACCAGACACCATTCCAGCTGGTCTATGGATGGGAAACGGTCGTCCCAGCAAAATTCATAGTACCAAGCCTTCTGATTGCCACCTCACTACAGCTATCTGAAGAGGAATATTTAAAGGAGTGGCTACATGAGCTATAGGAACTTGAGGAAGGACGGTTTCTTGCGGAATTTCACCAGAGAGTAGAAAAGGAGAGGAAAAAAGCTTGGCATGATCGACACATCAAACACAAGACTTTCCAAGTTGGAGGCAAGGTCCTACTCTATGACAGCAAGTTCCAGAAGTTCCCAGGGAAGTTACAGATGCACTGACTAGGACCATTTTATGTCATAGAGATCAAACCATCAGGATCAGTCTGTTTGGCACAATTAGATAGCCAGGTTCTACAAGGATGGGTTAATGGCGCACACCTGAAACCCTACCATGAGTAAGTTGTTAATTTAGATTTCAATAATTCTCGCACCCGAGAGGAATATGTAGGGTAGATTAGGGTCAATAAGTCTCTCACACTCGAGATGACATAGATAGGTTTACTTTACTACAATAAACATTAGCTCAGTTGCGGAGACCGCAATGCAACCATTAGTGGTCGGGGGGGCAGCGTCCAGTGTGGCGTCCACGTCAGGTAGAAAAGCATGTCGAACATCAATCCACCATCATTTAACATAGTACTAGTTTCAGTCCGTAGGATCGCCAAGATTTAGAAATAATGGCCATAATTAGAACTATCCATACCGTAATAAATTTTCCATAATTAGACATCACCACCAGCCGTCGCGTCCACCCAAATCCCGAGACCACAGTCAACAGTGTCAGAACCCACCTCAGAAGCTAACGCATCACATGATTGTAGCTGTGGGAGAAGCTAGGGAAAAATTAATTAGTTATGGGGTCTCATCAACCTCACCCGTGTCGGTTACTGACATAACCTGCATGCAGAAAAGCGCGAGAATGCTAGAGAAATCCAAGTTAGAGTTAGAAATGTCCGAAGGAGCAAAGGAAGTTGGAGCAAAACCAGAGCACAGAAGGTGTCCAGAATAAGAAAGCCAAGAGAAGGGGCAGAGAACTATTTTTCAGGTGTATCAGCGATGAGCAAAGATGAAAAAAGTAAGCCCAGCAGTAGTAGAACAGGAGATGGATAGCAAGATTCAAAAAATGGAGTCCCTCGTCAGGAAATATGACAGTGCAGCCTTAATTGACGCAAACCTCATGGACTCCTTTTAGTTTCATGCACTCAAAATACAAGTATACGCTGAAAATTATACAACAGAAGTAAGATGGGCGGCAACAAAATTCTTTCCTAAGTTTCAAGGTATCCAGCAGTCCTCGATAATGAATTTGAGGAACTTGCCAGTATTTGGGACGACAGGTGCTGCAATACAGTGCACCAAATTCTTGCTGAGTAGAATTCAGAACGACTCCTTATGGCTGGGGAAAGAGATCTCGATTCATGCCGACGACATTCATAGGTTGACAGGGCTCTCGCAGGAAGGAAGGGACATCTCTTCAGCGTTCCATAACATCTCCAAACGGGCAAAGAAGTCGAGGGATACAGACTACTATGCTAAGTATGGCACCCAGAGGGGAGGAAAGGGGGAAAAAATTGAGCTAATCAACAAGCAAGAGATCAGATTCACATGCTACCTCATTTCCAGCAAGACAATGAGGCATTACATAGAGGGGGATTGTACCTTAGACACAATTTCGGTCACGGAGCACTGCGTCCAGGGGACCAGGCTGAACTAGTGCTCCTTCCTGCTGAAGGAGCTACTCGAGGCATGTGAAGACAATTATAAGAGGGCAACGGTATTTATCTACGGATACTTGATAGTAGCGCTGGCCATGTGGAAGTGGACTTTCCCCCTCATCAGGATACCAATGGAGATAGCGAAGGATCAGCCGCTGGCGATGAAGTTTACCCCATGGAAGGTGTCTGGAGACCCCAGCACCAGGGAAGTAAACGCAAAGGCCTTCAGAAGTTGGTATGGCCTAATGGTCGATGTTGTGATGAGCCAGCAGAGGATCCCCAAAAACCTGCTAGATAGATATAGTGAGCAAGTCTGGTTTGGGGTCATACACAAGCACACGTTCCTTAGACCCACTTATGTACCGGAGGAAAAATTCCAAATGAGGCCGCTGAAATTCCAAATTAATGAAGTAGCTTTCCATATAGAATTTTGTTCATGGTCGGGGGTTGCGATGGAAGTCAGAAACGAGGTGTACATGTACATCTTTGACAGGATGCTACCACTCCGTTTGCCAGGAGAAACGGCGGAGGAGGCAACAAACAGGGTATCAAACTTGCAGCTCCTCCCAATAATTCAGCAACTGAATACAAAGGTACGAAGCTTTAACGAAGTAGTTCAGGTGATATCAAGTAGTGCCACTCCATTCCCAGTTTTTTCAGAATTCCAAGTCTCTTAGTCGACCCCGCTTCCAAACACGACATCCATCCCCACACCCATTCCAAATGTATTGTTCAATTCACCAACCCCAGCAACCACACCGCTGGCGGGAAAGAGTAGGTCTGTGAAACACATAATGGCACCCAAGGCCAAGAGGGCCAAAGTTGTATAATCAAGTCCAGTGGTCAACCTCACAGGGGAGGATCCACCCTGGCAACTGAGCACAGGGGTACTAATCCAAGAGGAGCCAATAGTTGAGACAGGGGAAGCAAGTGGGTTGCCACCCCACAAACCCATTAACCCCTTCGATTTCCTGAACATCTGTATATCACCACCTCGTACAGACCCACTACCACCTACCACCTCATCCGCACCATCCACATCATTCGCCACCGTGTCTGATCCAATTATCAGGCAACTACTCAATGGGGACCACAGGACGGAGGTTAACTCGAGTACGTAAGTGGTACCCCCAGCGAACCCCACCGTGGACCCCCAGACCACTTTTACCAAACTAATAACTCAGATGGAACAGATAGTTGAAGACATAGTTGGGCCACTCCCTGAGCCTACTCCGTTCCAATAGCCCAACCAAGCAGATCAAGGGGAGCGACCAGATCTGAACATGGCGAACTCTGCACCCCAGCAAACTCCGCCACAGTCACCTCCAGACCAGTCAGCAAGATCAGTTTCCAGTGGGCAACCACTTCAGGAGTGGCGGCCAGATCAGGGGACTTCAGGTGTTGAGAGCATGGAGATGTGGGGGAAAACTCAGCTGTACCATTTCATCCAAAGGGCAGCACAGCAGGCCGAGAGGCTCCACTAAGAACTTCAACAGAAATGTGAGCACTAGCAGCAACAGATAATCACGCTTACTGAACAGCGTGAACAGCTTACAATGGAAAAGGGGCATCTTGAGACCTAGCTGGACACAGTGGCCAGGGTTTTCAGGGAAGTATGGCTTGCAGTGACGGCCCACTACAGTCAGATACTAGCTTATATGCAAGAGACGGCAGTAGAACAGCGGGAAATCCACCTCAGGGTGGCATACTCCAACCTCCACCAGGAGAATACAGAACTCAAGGTGGCATTGGCAACACGACCCGTGCTGCCTGACCCGGCAGTTGTGTACACAACACAAATGTCAGAGAAACAGGGCCAAGTAACAAAGATGCAGGAAGTCCTAAGTACTACAGCCAGAGATGCCTACGACCTCCTGAAAGGTCTACAGGAATTCTCAACGACCCTCACAGTGAAGACACAACCGATTTCGGCCCAACTGCAACAAATCTCCAAGTAAATACAGGAAGCCACGAACCCAACTAGGCTAGACCAATTGTATGCCCAGTCGGATGTGCTAGAGGTCCAAATTCAACAAGTAGAGGAGACTTCGACGGCAGCCAAGCAGGAAATTCGGGAGCTTCGCCAGTCCATAAAGATCAGCGCCCAAATGATGCAACAATTGGCCTCTGAGACCAGTAACCAGGTCAACACAGTATTCAGCATTGTACCAGCAATCGTCGAGGATGAAGTTGTCACTAAAATCACGGCGGAGATGGATGCGTTGCTGCAAGGGTGGCAGCAGGCTGTGAAAAATTTCCAAGATCTTAAAGCTTCAACTTTGATCAAGGTCCCAGATTTGGGGCCCTTGTTTGGATAGCAAGGAGAAGGCATGTAGCCAGAACAAGGCACAGGGTCAGGCAACCCCATGGAGGTGGAGACGGCTCAGGACAATTGACTCGGGACGAGTCAAAAGGATGTGGTCGAGGCCTGTTGGGGCCCTTGTTTTGGAGATCAGCTGATTTTGAGTGGTGGCAAGCACATGGCAGAACGCAACCTCGGTAGGTAGGGAGGTGTCAAGGTTACGGAGGGGTAGAGGACAGGTGTCGTGGTGGTTGCGGGAGCAAGCATAGACAGCGGAAGGGCGTGGAAGGAAACAAGCAATGAACTCCTGGTGAATGGAAAGAAACGAAAGACAACCGAGCAAGAAACGGGGAAGAACTGTCAGTCGTGCAAGCAGGAGAATAAATAAGAAACCATACAACGAAGGAAGGGATTGGTACAGACGGGAATAGGCAATAGGGAGCCACAGGAGAGCTCTATCGGGTTGCACTGTTCCCCTCTCTTCTGGATTATTGTAGTTTCTCTCTGTCCCTCGGGACATGTTGTATTTTGTTCTGTTCTATGCTCTTCTGTAGCAAAGATTTGTAATGATCTGGCTCTGACAGTTGTTGACTAATATATCCAAGATGGTTGTTATGCTATGTGATGTTGAATATGAATGAGTGTTGTTATTAGCTGTGTTTAAAAAAAAATTTAACGTTGGTTCAACTGTTTCCCTGAAGAATGCATGTTGCGGAATGTTCTATCATGGCTGTTTAATTCCTTATTTTAGCTTTGCTTCACCTGTTTGGATGTTGGGGAAATGATATCGATCTACTCTCAATCACAGTAGGGTCACGGCACGCCTCGGGTGAAACTCTCTTCCCTTCGAAGTAGAGTGGAAATGACGACGTGAATCTAGACTACGGCGGAAAACCTTGTTGGCCCTCAGCCCTGAACTCGGGTCTTCTCTGTGAGACATGTTTTCTCGCCAACACTTTCTGATGAAGTGTATGTGGAGTTCAATGTGTTTCATACGCTGATGCTGAACTGGATCTTTACATAGTTGAATGGAACTCTGATTATTGCACCAAATTCTAGTTGGATGCTACTGATGAAGACCAAATTAAGACAGGATCTGACGAAGCCACATGGCTTCCTTACTAACTTCAACTGCACCATGATACTTTTCTTCTACTGAAGAAAGAGATATGGCACTTTTTTTCTTACAAGACCAAGTAATAGGTCCTAAACCAAGAGTGAATACATATCCTGCGGTATACTTTCGATCATCAGGGTCACCAACCTAATCAAAATCAGTGAAACCAATCAACAATGGAGATACTCCTGCACTGTAATGAATCTCGAACTGAAATTTACCTTGAATATATTGAAGTATTCTTTTAGCTTCTTTCCAGTGACTTTCATGAGGTTGGTGCATAAACCGAGCGACAATACCAACGGCAAAGGAAAGGTCAAGACGAGTATGGGTTAGATATAGAATTTTAACAACATGTTGACGATATAAGGTAGCATCAACTTCAGGAGTAGTATAAGTGACTGAAAGCTTGACTCCAAATTGAAAGGGAGAAGGGGCTGGCTTAAATTCTTCCATGTGAAAGTGGTGTAGAAGATCGCAGGCATACTTGGACTGAGAGAGGGTAATGCCTTCCTTGGATTGCAAGACTTGAAGACCAAGGAAATAATGCAAGTGTCCTAAGTCTGTCATTTCAAATTTCTTTAGAGAGCTAGACTTCACATGGTTTATATGGTTTGGATCACTACCGATAAGGGATAATATCATCAACATAAATAACAAGGATAGTAAAGGACTTACCACACTTTCTTGGTGTAGGCTTAGGTGTTGTCGGAATGACACCTAGAAAAGCCATTATCTAATAGAGACCTATCCATTTTGGCATACCAAGCCCAAGGAACTTGTTTGAGACCATAGAGGGACTTCCTAAGGCGAGAAACAAGGCTAGATTCATTTTGGATAAAGCCATGGGGTTGTTCCATGTAGATTTATTCATGCAAGTATCCATGTAAGAAGGTGGATTTAACATCCATCTGATGGACTTCCCATTTAAAGGAGGCAACAAGGGAAAGAACAAGGCAGATAGAATTCATTTTGGCAACATGGGAGAAGGTTTCGGTATAGTCAATGCCTTCAACTTGTGAAAATCCTTTAGCAACAAGACGAGCTTTATGTCTATCCACTTTTCCATATGGTCCAAACTTTGTTTTGTAAACCCATCTGTATCTGACAAGTTTTCTTCCTTTTGGAAGAGGAACAAGATCCCAAGTATCATTCGCCAATAAGGAGTGATATTTTTCATTCATAGCTTCATCCCAGTCTGGATGACTAGAGGCTTCTTCAAAGGTTTCTGGATCAGGATTTTCTGGAACTTGAGCCAATAAGAAAGAGGGCTCTTTCGAACAAGGAATGTGTATGTCGTCGATCGGCAGGGTCCCCTGCAAGAGAACTTGCTACATCCCGAGTAGAGCGGACCCATATTGGAAGTGGTGGATTATAAGGAATAATTTCAAGAGGTGGAGGATGATTTTCATCCTCGATGTCATCATCTAAACTAGAAGGAATGTTATTAAAAATAGAAGAGAGAGAGAGAGGTGGAACATATGCCAAATTAGGATCGCAGGCCAAAGGTGGCACACTCGCCGAACTAGGCTCACAAGCCGATATATTTTCATCAAATTTTACATCTCTTCTAATGATTATATTTTTGGATTTTGCTTAAAGAAGTATATATCCTTTGACATCTTTAGAATATCCAAAAAAAATGCATTTTTCACTCTTAGGTTCTAAGGCTTTATGTTTCGCATCTGGAAAATGGGCCCAAGCATCACTTCCAAAAACACGAAAATGACTTACATCTGGTTTGATTGAGCTCCTAGCTTCTTCTAAAGTTATATTCTTTAAAACCTTAGTAGGAGTGAGATTTACTATGTAATTTGCACATTTAATGGCTTCGGCCCAGAAATTGAGACCAAGTACTTTAGATTGAAGCATACAATTAGCCATTTCTTTTAAGGTGCGATTCTTCCTTTCAGCTACACCATTTTGTTGTGGAGTATATGGAAAAGTATGTTGTAATTAAATGTCATGCTAAGTGCAGAAGTTGATAAATTTTTTTTTGACATATTCTCCTCCATTATCTGATCTTAACTTGAGAAATTGATGTCTAGATTGTTTCTCAACAAAGGCCTTAAAGGCCAAGAACATGTTAAAAAATTCACTCTTGAGTTTTAAGAAGTATACCCAAGTGCGTCTGGAAAAATAATCAATGAAAGTTAAGAAGTACTTGCAACGAGAGAAAGAAACAATGATGGACCACATAAATCACTATGCACAAGTACAAAGGAAATTCAAGCATGCCAAGAGGCACGTTTTTTCAAAACTATTCCCAATGATGTTTTTCCGAGTACATCCCGGATAAAACACCATCTCGGCAAGATACCATAGGAAGGCACATCACCATATTTTCCTTACATAGAGTTTGAAGGAAGTGATAGTTTAAGTGACCAAATCGCTCATACCAAAGTTTGCTCACTTCATCATTATGAGCAACAAGAACGGAGGAAGACATGATGACCCAAAATTGTCAAACTTATACAACCTTGTGGAATCATCAACAATGCCAGTAGCTAAAATATGTTTAGGATCTTTGAGGTCCTTGATTACAACATCATGAGGTGAGAATTCTATTATTTCCCTTCACCTGAATGAGTTATCTGATAAACAGAGAGAAGGTTGCATGACAAGGTAGGAACACATAGTACATCATTAAACTGACCATTATCGAGATGAATGGTTCCAGATCCTAAAACACTAAGAGATCTATCATCACCAACATAAATATGTTAAAGAAGAAAACATGGCTTTATTTTTGGCCATGTGATAAGAAGCTCCAGAGTCAATGAGCCACTCATGAGAATGAGAAGAAGAAGATACATTTAATGCATAACCAGATCTTGATTCTTGACAACCACAAGCAGAAAGTGCCATTCCTGAAGATGAAGGTGAAGATTGCTCCAAATTTATGTTGTGCTTCTTCATTGCTGCTTCTAAGGCTTCCATCTTCTTAAAAAATTTGGACTCTATATGGCCATCACGATTACAAAAGTTGCAATGTCTATCGGTCTTCTTCCCTTTGGTTTTATTTTCCTTATCATTTTGGTGAGTTTCTTTTTCAATTTGCGGTTGAAATTGCTTAGGACCCTTGTTTGGTTTCAGACCATATTTTTTAGGATACTACTTCTTGGGATTCTTTTGATATGATTGTTGTTGGGATGCTAAGGCTTTCTTAGAAGCGTTTTCAGGAGTGATAAGACCAAGGTGTAAGATTTTTTCTTGTTCTCTTATCAAAGAATCACAAAAGGAATCAAAAGAGGGATTCTTGTAGGTGGTTCCTAAAAAAATTATGGCTTCTCTAGTGGAATGGAAGGCGGAAACAAATAGAGAGTATGCAGGTCCAAGCTTAGCAAGAATGCAATAGATAAGGCTACTATCTTCTGTTTTTACCTTACAACCTTCTAAAAGAAGTCTAAGGGTCTTGAATTTGGACAGAAAGTCTTCAATAGAGGAGAAATTATTGGGGTCCAAAGTAAGCAACTCATTTTCAAGTAGATGGACCCTGATTTGATTTTGAATGCCAAATATAGTATTTAGCTTTTCCAAGGCCTCACAAGGGGTGTCAATGTCAAGGATATGAAATCGAAGATCTTGAGCAATGGACATTCCTATCAACCCTCGTGCTTGATCTTATTTATTTTCCCATTTAGTGACTTTATCATCATCATAAGGTTTAGTTTCTACTCCTGTGGATATTCTATAAAGCCCTTTACTTCTAAGTATATCTACCATGTGAGGTAGCCATTAGAAATAATTGGTGCTGTTAAGAATAATTGGGCATGCACTTTCCATTTTTTTTTAAATGAAGCTGAGAAAAGCTGAAAATAACTGCTCCAATGGAAATATCTCGAAAAATTATGTCGTTTAAAAAAAACGGCTCGAAAAATGGCTTCCAGATGAAGAAGTTATGCCTTTTTGAAAAAACGAGTTGAAGATGCCGAATAGTTACGGGAACGGGACGAAGTGCGACTTTTTAAAAAAACATTCCACCCCTTTTAACAATTTTTTTTTTCAAAAGAAACTTGAGAAAGATATTTGAACCCAAGACCTCTATTCTCATAAACTAACTCCTCACCAAGTGAGATAGTAAAAGGATTCTGTTATTGTTTGAAAGGAGGAAGGGTTTTTTTTTTTTTTTTTTTCCTATTCTTCGGTGTGCGTACCTTTTCTTGCACAAAAAAACACAAAAAAGAGAAAAAAAAAAGAAAATAAATGAAAGCCTTACGTCATAAAGTTAGATTTCGGTTAGCCTTACCGGCAACTATCAATTTTTTCACTATTTCAGATTTCCCGAGAACACACAAAACGCGAGGAAAGAGCATACGTAGGAAAAAAAATCCCTTCTCATGTTTCTGATTTTCCGAAATCACACGCAGCGCATAGAAAAGAGCATACACAGAGAAGAGGGTATAGATCCAGCAAATAAATAAAACCTAAAAAATGAAAATAAACAGAGGGAACCGAAATAAGCAGAACTATTAACAAATATAACTACAAAACAGATGTTTTATACCTCCAAAGCTAAATTGTCATAACTTGGGCAACCGGAAACCTTTTCACATGAAACGATAGGTGTTCCTCACTGTAACAGATGCTCTGGACACAACAAAGAAGATCTCCAAGATCAAAAATGTTTAGAAATAGTATATCTACAAAATGGCATTCGCATGCAGTCAAACCGGCTTCGGATTTTGATCAACAACGGATGCGACCCTCAAAATAGCTCTGATACCATGTAGGAATTTACAGGGTAATTTCCGTAGATCAAGAACCAAAGGTCACCGCTCACAAATAGATCACAAATCATTACACTAGTATAAAACAGTCCACGGCCTGAGCCAATGCGGCCACTTCAGATAATTTATTATTATAAAAAGAAAAGTTACATATGTTTCTCTCATAAACAGTTACCAGACAAATGGCCCTACATGCTCTTTAAATAGAGATCATGGACCAATCAGGTGTTAAGCCACGGATCAAGCGTCGTTAATACCGAGGAGAGAGATAACGGACGGATCACTACAAATCGTGACCATCGGATTATAACTTACAAATGTACATGGTAAAAAAACACACTTTACCTAACTCTACACTAGACTAAGTTATTCTTAACTATTTCCTATGTGTCGGAATATCCTAACATGATGAGCTTGGATGATCCGGTCAAAAACAGATTATCCACATAAAGTACCAGAATAAGTGGCTCATCTCCTACTCTCAAGTAGTAGAGGTTGGGGCCTACATCACTCATGACGAACCCCATCTTCTGCAAGTAGCTATCAATTCGTCCATACCATGCCCTGGGGACTTGTTTTAAACCATACAAGGCTTTCTTAAGCCTACAAACATGAGTTTTTTTCTCATGTGTCTCGAAGCCCTCTGGTTGTTCTATGTGCACTTCCTCCTCTATCACCCCATTCAAGAACGTTGTCCTTACATCCATATGGTGAATCTCCCATCCCATCTGTGCAGCCAGAGAGATGATGGATTTGATAGAAGTGTAGTGAGCTACTGGGGCGAAGGTTTTCTCATAATCAATGTCTTCCTTCTACGCATACCCCTTAGCTACAAATATTTCCTTGAACTTCTCTACGTTTCCATCTGCATCATATTTGATCTTGTAGATCCACCTAGATCCTACAATAGATATGTCTTGTGGTCTAGGGACTACTTCCCAGACATCATTCGTCATGATGGAGCTATACTCCTCCACCATGGCATCTACCCACACTTGATGTTGAGTTGCTTCCCAAAAGGTGGACGGTTCACCAACCTGAGCTACTAGTGCATGATATATGTCTGGCTGGTTCCTTATCCTCTTTCCTTCTCTAGGGGCTCCAACAAATTCCTCTGCATCCTTGAGAATTTTTTGAAGTTCTCTGCTCAGTCTCTCATTAGTGGTGGGTGTTCTTACTTGCTCTTCTTCCTATTCTTCTTCGAAGGAGCTCTCCTCAGAATCCTTATGCCTTGGAGAGGCACTTGAATCATCATCTATAGGTCGTTGAGGTTGTACTAGTGGATCCTCCTCAATCTATGTATCTATGGCCATTTCTCGAGATTTCTTGAAGTCTCTCTCCTCCAGGAATTTTACATCCCTTCTTACCACTATTTTCCTGTTCTCTGGAATATAGATGTGATATGCTTTCGCATTCTCACTATAGCCCATAAGGAAACCCTTCTCTGCAGTCTGATCCAACTTCTTCCTCTTTTCATCTAGAACGTGGCAGTACACCATGCTGTCGAATATATTGATGTGGCTCACTTCTATCTTGTTGCCTGTGAACACACTCTCGAGATTTACCTTCCCCAAGGCTCTATGGGGAACTCTGCTCTATATATATACTGTTGTATTGCAAGCCTATTCCCATAATAATTTGGGCATATCTTGGTCGTACAAAATTGCCCTTGCATCTTCTATTATGGTCTAGTTCTTTCATTCTACAACTCCACTTTTCTCTCTGGATTGTCTAGAGTTGTCCATTCTCTCTTGATGCCTTCCCTTGCACAGAAATTGGTGGATTCCTTATCGATATACTCTCCAACATTATCTTACTGCAACTTGTTGATATGATTTCTCATAGAGTTCTCCACCAATGCTTTGAAATCTTTGAATCGATTAAAGACTTCATCTTTAGTTTTCAAAAAATAGATCCATGTTTTTCTGGAATGATCATCAATGAAGGTGGAAAAGTACTTTTCCCCACTGAAATCAGTTGTGTACATTGGACCACAAATGTCAAAGTGTATTAACTCCAATATACCTTTGGTTCTACTGTTGATTCTTGGAAATGTTACCTTAGTGTACTTCCCTAATACGCACCCCCTTCAAACTTCGTCTTTCTTCATATTGAGTTCAGGAGCCCCTATGACAGTATTTTTGAGAATCCCCAAGGCTCCATGATGTATATGCCCCATCCTTCTGTGCCATAGTTCATTCAGATCTTTGTCATTTGTACTGCCAATTAGGGCCACCAGAGATTCAAGTTGGAGCTTATATAGCTTGTGACTCCTTACTTTGATTTGTGCCTTTTTGCTCCAGCTAGGGTGTTTTACATACACCTTAACTTTAATAAACTATACGTCATAGCCCTTGTTCTGAAGTTGAGACATTGAGAGTAAATTCATCCCCAACCCTGGTACATGTAGAACATTCGTGTCTTGAATCTTGTTTCCATATTTGGTCTGAAATTTTATGGTACCTCTCCCAATGGGGGTACATTTTGCCATGTTTCCCATAGCTATCTGGAAATTCATCTATTCTTCTTGGTAGCTCAAAAAACATTCTCGAACCCCTGTCATGTGAGCAGATGCTCCACTGTCAATATACCAAACACCTGGAGGAGATGTGCTTGACACACAAGTAATATCCTCCTCTATTATGGATGCCAATACTTTCATGTCGTGTTCTCTCTACATTTCTGCATGCTTTGGAGGACTGCTTGATTCCCTTTGACCACATGAACCCTTTCGAATGATGGATCTCTAGTCCATGGTAGATCTTCCCTTTCTGTATTTAGCCCTTAGCTCCGATACCATGTGAAATTTCCAAGAAGGAAAATTTTACTGCAATACTTGGTTTATTTCTCCTACTTATGAAATAAGTTATTTACAGATGCTTCAGTAAATTCTGAAATAAACACATTTTCAGATCTTCACTATCATCAAGAGAATAATAAGATAAAGATAAATTATAAAAGTATCACAATGGAAACAACCATATGAACACAGTTATTTTTGGACAATTGTCCTCGGAAAAATCCAATGTGGGAAAACCGGTGCAGCAAATGAGGGTTTTGTATTTATCTTCAAAAAAGAAAAGTACATTTACAAGATTTTGATGAGCATAGAAAAATTAGCAAACACCTGGCTGAATTTTTTAGAACCTCCAAACAAATTTCAGACCCTCGGGGTAATCTCCTTCACCCTTTGCATCATCCAGCGTGAGTGCTCTGCACAGTGTCTCCCTGGACTGTGTGATTCTGTGTGGAGGGTGTCTTACTGCTAATAATCTCACCCTTCCCTTCATCCTCTAGACTTCTGCTTCCCAATAACTGACTCCTCCCTCCTCCTTCTGCTTCTGCAAACTTGCCTCTACAATCTCACCCACTGAAATCAAATTCTCTTGCTTCATAATCGATTTCGTTTGGGTACTAAGAGTGTCCCCGACTTGATTTCCAAATGACCCTCAAGCCCCTTCTTATAGTCTTCTTTTTGATGAATCAACAGCCAATATTATATCGTTAATCAATGGCTTAGATTAAATGATGACTTGATCTTCATTTTCTAGAATATTCACACTTAACTTTATTAATACCCTTTAATTATTTAATTTTCCTAAGTTTAGACTTAGGGTCTGCATTAAAATAACTAATTATTTTAATAAATCTATATCCGAGTGGAATTTCCACAAACGATTTCTTGGTTCTCTGGATAAGTGCTATCCAAGCCTCTCCACAAAATATGAGAGTTGGAACACTTCCCTATGCTATAAAAATCAACAGAATACCCCAGGAAGAAGAAATTGGAGAATGCATTTTAAGATGTTGGTTGTAGAATATGTTGTTTCATGTTAAGTAGGAAAGAAATTTGTATGGTTGAAGAATATTCTGTCAAAAATTCATTTGGAATTCTTACTGTGGAAAGCAACATCAAGATGACTGAAAGACCTCGGACGTTTATACTTACTTATGTACATTTAAAAGCTTGCTACTGATTGGGGTTTTTTCTGGACATGTAAATCTCTCTGAGGTTTGATATTATGTTTTACATACTTGTTGTGTTGAAGAATGTAACTAGGTTTGGTCTTCATTATTAATATATTTGTCAAAAAATAATTTATTATTATTAAATCACTTATTAAAGCATGGGTTTCAATCTTAGGTCATATTATTTAGGTAAAAGTCCCCATTGTGTACTTCTAGGATTTATTTTGAGTTTATAGAGTCATTATAGATTTAAATTGACCCATACTAGGCTTTTTAATCATGTAAATAGGTTGTCGTCAAAGTCATTTATTATTTGGTAAAAAGTCTCCTCCAACAAATTAGCCTCTTCATCAAGCCTTCATCAATTCAGCTTCTTCAAATCGGCCTCAAACAAATTAATATACAAGTTGGCTTCTCTCCATAAATTCATGTTGGCCTAACATAGGGACACAAGTCCTCACATTTCCATACCTCGGAATCTCGGATCAATTACAGAGATGCAAGTTCGATCAATCTCAGATAATTTCAGGAGATATTACAGTGATAAAGTTTGTAGGTCTCTCAAGTTTCGGTGTCATTACAGTTCAACCACAGATTCGATGCTATTGCGGGAAGAAGCTCGAATAGGTATAATATCAGTGCTACCACAGTACTACCATGTTGCTACCTCAGTGTCATGCTATCACAGTAATAGTGATAACACAGTCTCAGTGCTCTACAGTGCAATAAAATTGGTGCTACTACAGTCAAAGGTTTTGGTGTCACCATAGAGATGAGGTCCCAGTGTCATGCAAGTGTTGAGGTTTCAATGGAATCACAATGAGGAGATCTTGATGCCATGACATTTATGAGATCTCGTTGGTGATGATGTCTCAGTGCCAACACAAGACTTGAAAGAAAGAACAAACAAGGATGACTTGATGGAGAGAGTCTCTAGTCTACATCTTGGTCGTGTCATCTTGAATCTATTGAAGGAAGAACTTTGACTGGGTTTTCCAACAAGAGTGGGGATTTTCCCTGGCAGTCTGCCTACATATCGTGTCCTCTTCTATTTTTTTATTGGCATTAGTCTTGAAGATAAGAAAAGATAAATTGAAAGAAAAAATAATAATAACAAAAACATCACAAGATAATGTCATAATAAGGGAAATCGTTTAACTGTCACCTCCTTGATTTCTCAACATTTTTTTATCGATCAAGAGAGATTTGTTGTCTTAATCTATTTTATCAAGGAGGATTTTCTACCGATTGAAAGAATCGGGAGTGTTAAGGCTTTATGAGTGAAACATTTCCTGGGAGGATATCTAATTGGCACTATGTGTTGATGTATATATCCCGAAGCAGGGAGGGATGCGTTGGTCATAGAGACTTGACCTCAGATACACACTTAGATCCCTGGGATGGTGGTTAGAAAGTAAGCCTGATGGTACCTAGAGAGGTTAAAAGCTTTAGTCCATCTTAGTCCCACCCAGATAGATTTCCCTAGTCAAGAATCTAGTATGTGGCATTGCGATGCCTAAACTCTTCATAGTTCATATGTTTTGAGATCTTCCATGTACTTGTATATGTAACTATGAATACCTCCCTAGTTAAGAGGGAGTGTTGAAGAATGTAACTAAGTTTGGACTTCATGATTGTATTTGAGTCACAATGAAATTAACCTATGGAAAAAAAATATTATCATTATTATTGACTTATTAAAGCATGGTTTTCGTGCTTGGGTCAATAGTCAATAGTCAATAGGTCAAAGCAAACATTGCGTTCTCTAGGATTTTTGTTGAGTCAAAGTTAAAATTATTATTGGATGCAACCCTTCTTGGGCTCCTTAAATTCAAGAAAATTTATTTATTACTCCTTCCCCATCAAGTCAGCCTCCTCATATATTTACTAGTCGGCCTACAAGTCGGTCTAGCCTTATATAAAGACATTCTCTTCAAATAATCATGTCGGCTCATTTTGGAGGCATAAATGACTATATATACCAAGCTATCCTGTTCCATTTCGATGAAGGAAGAAGACCATTCAATTCTAAAATTCCACATTGAAGAAAGCATCTGAAATCTAAAGCACCCGAAGTCTATGTTGAAGAATGTAACTAGGTTTGGTCTTCATTATTAATATCTTTGTCAAAAATAATTTATTATTATTAAATGATTTATTAGAGCATGGGTTTCATGCGTGGTTCATATCATTTAGCTCAAGGTCCCCATTGTGGAATTTTAGAATTAGTCATTAAAAAATTATATTGACCCATTCTGGGCTTTTGAATCATGTAAATAGGTTGTTAATTATTTTTTCAAAAGGCTCCTCCATCAAGTCATCCTCTTCAACAAGGTCATCATCCTCAGCCTCTTTAGAAATTCTTCATCAGGTCATCCACTCATCAAAGATAGCCTCTTCAAAGTTGTCCTCAAAAAAATTATTATCAAAAGAACACATGTTGGCTCAATTAAAGGACATATCTCTTCATAATACACGTCGTCTCATTTAGGACGGATGAACCACTATATATACCAGCTTGGGATCTTCACATTTCACCTATTCAAAGCTCACAATTTCAGAGCTATTTCGGTGATCACAGAGAGGAAGTTTTGGTGCATCTCAGAGAAATTTTCTGTGAAATCTCAAAGACAATTTAGGTGCTAATTACAGTGAGAATTTTGGATCTCAGTGAGACATATCCTCGGTGCTATCACAATTAAGGAAAGGTGGATTTCTCAGTCTACCACAGTTTGGTGCTCCCACGTTTTGATGCTATCACATACCACAGTCTAGGTGCCAATATTGTCTTGGTATAACTACAGTATGGTGGGCTCGGTGCCACCACAGAATTGAAGTATATTGTTTCTATGACCTCAAATATCTTGTAGTGATGATGTATTCGATACTAACATAGTGAAAGGAAAAAGGGTGACTTGATGGATGTAGTCTCGAATCTAGATTGTAAGGGTCTTGGTCGCCTCATATTTGAAAATACTGAAGGAAGAATTTGTGACTGGGTTTTCCCCTCGAGGGGGATATTGCCTTGGAAACGTGCCTATATCTTGTGTTATATTATTTTGGTGTTTGGCATTAATCTTGATGATAATAAAAGATAATTAAGAAATATAACACTAATAATGAAAAAATCACAAGTTAATGACATAATAAGGGAAATCATTTTAACTGCAAACTCCTAGGATTTCCCAACAGGGTATTAGAGCTATGGTCAAAGGTTAAAGGCAATTTGAAGAACACTCATCCATATTTCAAGCAGTCTCAGTGAGAAGTTATGTTTACATTAAAGATAAAGGTCCAAGGACATTTCTGAGATAAATATAATGAGGTATATTGAAAGGATGGAAAGCAGATTATAGCAATCCAATTCATTCACGCCCTAAGAAAAAAATACAAATCAAGTAACAAGGTTTCACTTCAGTGATATCTCAGAAGAAAGAGGCTCGAGACAATCTCAGAAGTTCAAGCTAGTTCGATGTCATTACAATCTCAAATACTATCACAAGTATCGGTATAATTATAGTGGTAAAGAATCTCGGTATGCCTGCAGTAATAAAATCATGGAATATCGGTGCAACTACATAGGTGAGATCTCAATACAGTAATGAGACCTCAGTGCTATCTCTATGAATTAGTTCTTGGTACAAAGTCTAGATACAGTGAAAAAGACCTCGGTGCTACCAAAGTGACAAAGTCTTAACAGTGAGAAGGTTTAGATAACACAAGTTTGATGCCTCCAAAAAAAAAAGGATTTCGGTACTACCACTAATATTTGGTGTCACAACAATGTGAAGGATTCACTACAGTCAAGGGAATCCGAAGCATGTCCTATAAAGAGCACAAGGTACCAGTTTAAGAAAATCAAGTACTTTGTACTCAACAAGATACACTTGCAACAAATCTAATAAAATCAGAGGTATGTAATTCACAAGGTATCTATATAAGCATTTGAATTTCTATTATGGTTCATATAATCCTTATTTCTATCTAGTATAAGATTAAGAATGTACTCTTAGAACCTTAATCCTCTCCCTCTAGGATTTATAAGCAATCTAGGATTCCAAGCAAAAATCCTTGATTGAGAGAAACAAATACTTTTCTTAGAATTCCATCCTCCTTGGCTTTGTAGGAAATCTATCCTAAGAAATTAAATCACATCCTTGGTATCACACGATTTGTTTGTAATTATGTATTACAGGATCTTTCCCTAGTACAAATAAAACACTTCAAGGAACCCTTACAAGGTTTTTCAAGAAACATCTCCACCTCCAGGTTTGTCTATATATCTTATAACATTCTCTTTATCTTATTTTTGAAGTTTTCATTACATTACTAACATGTAATGTCTCGCTATCTTGAATCATAGAGATTCTTGTTTAGGGAGATTCGTCTCTCGATAAATCTACCCCTCTCTACATTCTTAATTGATTTTATAGTACCCTAAACAAGTTCTCTGGAAAACCCTAACCTAAGGGTATGCTAACAATGTGTGAAACCATAGCCTCCTTAGGATTATTATGAAATGTTATTTGAAGTTTTTTTTTATGATGTCATGTTTTGGATATCGGTATGATCATGAAATCTTAAATTGTTAGGATTAAATGTTGTTTGCCTCAAATCCCGAACCTTTGAAAGTTTGAAATAATAGGGTTTGCTTTGTTGTGTTATGAAACCCTAGATTTTTTGGGTTTGGTTGATAAGAAAAACCCTTGTAATGTATTTAAAGTCCTAGGAATGAAAAACTAGGTATGTGTTCATTTGGTTGAAACCATTGCTTAGTCTAGGTCAGTATATATCTAATGTATTAATATTGTATGACATGTGATATGCTTATGCATGATGGTAATCTCATAGATATGTGTGTTGACCAAATTATTAATGGTCATAAGTCCTAAGGTTTGGAAACAAGCCCTAGTCAAAGTTCACATTTCTAAGATGATGTTATTTGAGAAATCTAGGGTTTACATCGAGCACTAGTAGAAGCTACTCATGTCGATCAAGTTGTGATTTTTTTTGTTATTATAGCTCATGAATGAAATCTAGGGTTTACATAAAATCCTAGTGGGAATTCTAATATATATGACTTCTAAAAGTTATTAGATATTTTTCTTTTCTTGACTTATTTCTAGGGATCACTATATGACAAAACTAATATTTTGTCATCTTGATTGAGTTGTTGATGTGATTTAGGGTTTGTAACAAACTTGGTATAGAATTTTAAGTATTGAAGTATATTCTCCTGATGATCATGTTTGTAAAGTCTAATGCTTTCGCTACTATAATATTTTGTTATGACTAACTTCATGCTTCTATAGATCTGGTTGTACATTGTCTAAGTTGTGTAGGTACATCATATTAAAGTTGGTAAATATGTTTGTAAGATGATATGTTAAGCATGATGAGAAGGATGGAAGCCACGAAATATTCTCCAACACCGAAGGAAGAAGTTGATCTCCCTAGATTAAGAGGGAGCTTGGATAAAATAATAATTTATGGTTATGGTTCTCTACTTCATGTGTAATGCACTAGACCGGGACTAACAGTCGTAGTGAATGCCATGAGTAAGAATCATAGTCATGATTGGAGAATGATTTACTGAGGTGATGTTGTAAGAAGGAAAGTAGGATCTGATTCAAGAATATGTTGTTGCGTGTAAAGTAGAAAAGGAAAGTGTACGATTGAGAAATATTTTGTCAAAATATTCGGCTGATAATCCTATTGTGTTGAGAAGCAACATCAAGTTACCTAAAAGACCACGGAGGTTTGTGTTTTTTTATGAACATGTGAAAGTATATTATTGATTGGGTTGTGTTTGTACAAGTAAATCTCTCGAAAGTTTGATAAGCATGATGGTTACCGATCATTTTGATCGGGAGAGATTTGTTTCTGAGGCTTTGTGAGTGAAGTATTTCCTGGAAAGACATCGGGTCGGCACTTTGTTTTGATGTCTGGTAGGTAGGGTGGCATCGGGTGGATGTGCACCTAGCTCCCTAGGTTGATGGTTATTAATTAATTATGATGGTACCTATAGAGGTTGAATGCTTTAGTCCATATTAGTCCCACTCAGATAGATTTCCCTAGTCAAGAATCTAGTCTGTGGCATTGTGGTGCCTAAACTGTTGAGAGACCAAATAGATAGATTGCCTTGGTTTGGAATCTAGTCCATGTCATTGTGGTGCCTAAACTTCTTCATAGATAAAGTGATAACTTACACGTACCTCTTTAATTACATATGAATACCTCCCTAATTAAGAGGGAGTGTTGAAGAATGTAACTAGGTTCGGTCTTCATTATTAATATATTTGTCAAAAAGAATTTATTATTATTAAATGACTTATTAAAGCATGGTTTTAAAGCTTGGGTCATATCATTTAGCTCAAGGTCCCCATTGTGGACTTCTAGGACTAGTCATTACATATTTAAATTGACCCATTTTGTGCTTTTGAATCATGTAAATAGGTTTATTATTTGGTCAAAAGGCTCCTCCATCAAGTCATCCTCTTCAGCAAGGTCATCATCCTCGGCATCTTCAGCAAGTCTTCATCAAGTCATCCACTCATCAAAGACAACCTCTTCAAAATCGGCCTCAAAATAATTATTATCAAAAGAACACATGTCGGCTCAATTAAAGCACACATCTCTTCATAATATATGTCGGCTATTTTAGGACGGGAGAACCGCTATATATACCAGCATGGGATCTTCGCATTTCACCAATTCAGAGCTTACAATTTCAAAGAAATTGTGGTGATCACAGAGAGGAATTTTTGGTGTATCTCAGAGAAAGTTTCGATGTAATCTCAGAGACAATTTCAATGCTAATTATAGTGAGTGTTTATTTGTGGTAGCATCGGATGTGCTCTAAGTGTCAAAATTTTCAGAGAGGATTAGACACATGTATTCCATATAACTCGTAAATTGTTTAAGGAAATTCCACCCAAATTGTATTTTATTAAAATAATTAATTATTTTTAAAGGGACCCTAAGTCTAAACTTAGGAAAATAAAACAATTAAAGTGAATTAATAGAATATGGGTGTGAATGTTCTAGAAAAGACGGATCAACTCAAAATTTAATCTTAGCCATTAATTAGAGATCTAATCTGGGTCGTTGAAGTTTCAACGAGAAGGCTATAAGAATGGCTTGAAGGGTCATTTCGAAAACATATTTTGGCGAAGTAAGAATCAAGAGATTGATTTCTTTAGTGAGAAGTGCTCAGAGAGAAACATTGATCGAGAGATATTTTGCAAAGAGGGGCAGTAATTCTGGTTGGAGGCATTACTTATCTGGAGAATACTGTAAGGTCCCACCTTACCTACCATAATTATTATAGAGAAATATTATATTAAATCAAAATGCGATATATATATATATTAATTTATTAATTTATTTATTATTATTATTCTTTTTTTTTATTTTTTTATTTTTTTATTATTATTATTATTTTTATATAGAAGTTATTGGTGTCCTTTACACTACACCCTAAATTCTATCAACTTATCTTCAAAGCTACCAATCTCAAGGTTTATCAAGATCCAAAAAAATACAACCATAATACTTGCTTCTCAAGACTAAAATCACCTTTAAAATATAAATTGTTTAGTGGGATGAATAAGTGTCAACCTTTATGAACCACAATTTACAATAAGCTAATTGTTAATTCCGTTGTAATTAAATGTGTTCAAGAGTGACTAATAACATGCTTATGAATTATTTTCTTAAAAGGATAATTTAAATTATATAGAGTTGGCATCCCATAATTAGGAATTCATGTGTGAGCTGATATTGCAATAAATTACCTACTGCAATTTTGACTTTTCAGCAAGACCCTTTAACTCAATGAGTTATTACACTAGAACTACCTTGATTGCAAATCTTAAATTAACTTAAGCCTTTTGTTTTATGGACGGTTCATAAACGTAATTAGATGCAACCATTGAACATTATGAAAACCAATTTACAAGTATGGAATGTACAGCCATTGAGGCATTTTGTCAAACACTTGCAACCATTATCTCTTTAAGGTGTTTTCACAACAATTAGCTAACATGAATCCAAAGTTACATGACTTCATTTTTTTTTTTTTGTAAGTAGTGTCAATAATTGAACTTAAGATATTAGTAGACTATCAGCCATATTCATTGTTGAAGCTATACCAATGAATATAAGTATTTAGAAATTTCAAACATAGCTCACAATATTGTAAGGTACAGCCATTGAGGAATTTTGACAAATAGTTGGCAGTCATAAAACAAGTTGCTGTAAGGTTATTTAAATTTTCAAATTATTACCCATTTATACTTTAAAAACCATTTCCAAGTGGTTAGCCTATATCATATTCATCACTATAAATTATCAGGCAGTTCCAATATAAAAAGAACCAAACAGCAAAACAAAACAACAGGCGGTTCTACATGCAACAACAAATCTACAAAACAGAGCAGATTTGGGAATCGATGTCCGAAACCTTGATTTTTGAAATCAAAGTTGGGGTGAAATGGTCTATTGGTACAGATACCCCCTAAAGTGGAGCTGAATCGCAACAGGGACGCCCAGAAATGCGATTCTTGAAAAAAACAACTACCCAAGAATCCTACAATCTCATTTATGACTTCTATCAAACACATAGTATGAAAACTTATCTAGAGCTGTAAAAAGAGGAGGAGAACAGAAATTAAGCCATTAAAACATTTTCATCCAATTCATGACAGCCTACAAGATTCATCCATTAGAACTTTCTTTCAATCGATTTAACATTATACAAGAAAATACTTCAACAATCATTACAAAATTTCCTCACATTTGGTGTGCAACACTTCATATACATGTAAGTTTCAGCAAACAACCAAACAAGAAAAATATCATGAAATAAACTAAAAAAAATGCATAATATAATTTGACCCACATACCTGGCAGTGAATTTGTACAACTTCCAAGAGGATGGATGTATGCTCCAGCTCCAATAAGAGTATACTCCAATGCCCATATCCTTACCAACTCATCATGAACCACCCGATTTTCCTCCTAACCATATCCAAGAAGAACTTCTCCCCCTGGAACCCCCGAGCTGCAAAAGCTCACAACCAGTACCACAATACAACAGTAGAGAGAGATATGCAAAGCAACTCAGGAATATAGTTTTCACTTCCTCTAAAATTCAAGTTTCAACCTCCAAGATAATTTGTTTGGGTATGAATCCAGATATTTGTTTTAAAGAAAATCTGGATGCCTCCAGACTTCAACCTTCCTTCATGAAGTTTCTTCCCACTCCTACACCTTCCTCTCCAAGTGAGAATGAAAGACAGACCAAGACATAGATTTAAACCAATTTTTTCATGAAAGATAAGAGAATATGTGCAAGTGCAATGCTAGGGACCCATTTAGAGGAGTGTAACATGCACAATAAGGAGAGGTATGCATGCCTTATTTAAGGAGTGGTAACATGTGCATTAAAAGAGAGTGTAAGAGGAATATTTTATGAGACAGCTCCACGAGGAAAGATGACAACATTCATTCCATATGCATAAAAGAGAGTGCAATGTAATATTTAAAATAGAGAGACTTACATAGAGCCATGAGAGTCATGAAGGAGAGAGGTGTGAAGTGATTGAGGAGATATAATTTCCTTTTAATAATAATATCATAGTCTCATAAAAGATACTAATAATATTAATAATATTGAGGATTAAGTCGAGATTGAACTATTACAATTGATTTAACTGAAAAGTTTATGATAACTATCAAGAAGGCTATTACCCATTATCTAATGATTTACTATTTTTGGAAAGTCATTGAATGGTAGACATGACTTTCTATTTTTAGAAAGTCACCCAAAAATGTTAGAATGAGATTATAACAAACTATCTATAGATGCCCAGATGCCATGAATATATATTTTTCTTCAAGACATAGGGATCTCCGTGACCTCACTGGATGCATCTTGTGCTCTAGTAGATTAAGGACCTCACTCACTCACTTAAAGATCCAAGATTCCACATCTTGATATTTTTTAAATATTTAGAACTCACTTCCTGAAAATCTTCAACAGATTCAAATCATTTATATTTTTATATGATTTAGACCTCCATAGTCTAACTGCTGGGTCGCAGACAAGATTCACTGCTCATATTCCAGGATTTGCAGACTCACTTAATTTTATGGCTTCATCACTGCTACTTTAAACTCTAATGTTTATGATAATGATTGTGAGCTTTTACCCATTTGATGGTTCGTTGGTAAGGCCTTGTTTGAAGACCTGACATACATCACAATCTCATAGATCAAAGGAATCATATGAATTTCATAATGAAATTAACTTAACCACATTTTACCATGAATGGTTCATGACTTCCACAGTCATTTATCCTTGTTGGAAAATGATCAGGTCCCCTGCCACATCATGCTTAGTACGATATTACGCACATATAATCATACAAATAATGTGTCATCCATAAATCATAATTAACCATATGTTCCACCTAACCATGATCATCCATGGATCTGTGTCTCAATTCTGAATCACCATTCATGTCATACACCTATGTCCAAAATTGGATACCAAAAGATAAAGCATCGCTAATATGCTCTTAACCAAAATCAATTCTTGTGCACGCAAACATAGATATGATCATAAGCACACAAAAACCAAGTGACCCAAACCAGGTCATAGCATATAAGCATGTACATAAGTCTTTCATACATAAAATTATATCATTATATCAAAATCACCATCTCTAAGTGTCATCAAAGCTATCTCACTAAGAAGGGACACTACAAATACATAGTAGAGGAGGTAGTGAGAGCCACATTAGTAGCGCAGATCCAGTGACGCGGAGCTTACGCAGAGCTTGAAGGGAAGTCGTATTTTTGCCAAGAAGACAACATTTGGCCAGTGCCAAAACCCAAAGAGATTTTCTGGAGGCCAAAAAGCCTCAGTTTCCAGCCAACACATAGACTAGCGCAAAGACAAACGGAATTTGTAGCTATTACGCAGAGTGACACAGTCACTGCGTAGAGACAGTCCAGGGCAGCCCATTTTGGGTGTTGATCAGTGTCAAGTTCCCGTGGAGGAGTGAAGTTTATCTCACAAGATATTTCTTGTCAGTTTCTCTGCATGATTTGACAAATCTATCAATCATAGACTTGTACTCATAAATAATTACTGTATAATAATATAAACCCTCAGTTGTTGCACTTGTTTTCCCGCATTGGGTTTTTCTGGGGACATTAGTCCAAAAATAATTGTGTCAGATGAGTGTGTGATCTATTCTTGTTCAGTTTTGTTTCTGCACTTGTATTTTTTCTGCAGTTTATTTGTGAAGGTTGCAGTGTGATGTATTCATCGTTTGCCATAAGAAACTGCAAATAAATTGTTAAGGTAAAATTAAAAATTAGGAGATTATCTTCCAATTGCTACAATAGGATTCCAGATTTACAGAATTTTCAAATGGTATCAGAGGTTGTATAGTTGAGTGCAGGAGGAATAGAAGAACAGATCCAGTAGATCTAGTGTTGAAGCAGAAGTTGGGGATCAAAGATTTGTGTAAGAATAAAATTGATTTCTGAGTGAAGTGTGTAGTCCAAGCCAGGAGGGATAGATCAGCAAGGAAAATCTCTCTCTGAGTGAGCCGACAAAGAAGTAGGATTTTTTGTAGATTGTTGTTTTTTCGAGACAGAGGGAGAGACGCAGCAGATCTACGCAGATCAGCAGCTGGAGGGACGTATTTTGTTGTGCAGCAATGATTACTAGTGCAGAAGCGTCGAGAAGAGTAGTTGAGACACTTTTTGGGGATTTCTAACCTCAGGAGTTTCTTTCCCAAGAAACTCAGATTTCCCATGCAGAAGCAGCAGAGTTTGTGGCTTGCTCCAGTAGGGAGTGCGTAAAACTAGTTGCGCAGAGGATTATAGGTAGCAGATCGACAGTAGTTGTGTGAGATGGCCACCAGTGGATTGTGTGACTAGGACCGGTTGGAGGGTGCCTCCAACTGCGTAATCTGGAAGGCAATGATTTCCTTCCTTCTAGATGAACATGACCTCAAGAACTTTATCAACAGTGCTCAAGTTGAATCAGTGGATGCAACACCATTAAAATCCTTCAAGAAGAATATGGAAAAATGCAAGAGATTGATCCTCAATGAAGTAAAGGATCATATTGTGTCACGACAAAGGGATAGCCAGGGAGATGTGGGACGCATTGGATATGTTGTATGAGGGGTCTTCCCAGCAGCAGAAGATGGTCTTGGAGGAGAAAATGCAAACCACCAGGATGCAGAAAGGAGAGCGCATTGAGCTATTCATGTCTAGACTTCAAGAAAACTGAGATCAATCGAAAATTGTGGGATCAACTCCTCAAGCCATAGAGATGGTCATACATGCCTTAAATTTTATGTCTCAATAATATCAGGTCTTTTTCCATAGCATCTTGGGCAAAGAGAAGTTACTGGGCTAGGAAGTGATGTGGGCATCTCTTCAGCAAGAAGAGATGAGGAGGGAATTACTCAAGTGTCAACTTGAGCGCAGCAGTAGCAGTGATTCGAAGGTCAAGAAGGAGAAGGAGGAGAATGCAACCCTTTCATCAAAGGGGCAGCAAGAGCAGCGCAAGAGTAAGAAGGATCTTTCCAAGGTCAGATGCTTCCGATGTGGCGAGATGGGACATTACGCCACACAGTTTCCTCTCAGGAAGAAGGACAAGGATGAGAAGTATAATCCTCAGGTCGGAGCAGCAAAGATAGAGGAGGATGAATTCACAATGATTTCCCATATACCTCCAGGATGGAAGTGGGGAAATTTCGAGTTGTATACCAAGATATCTACAAGTTGGGTAGGATCCTTGAGAAGTCCACCTCTCGTATCATCTCCTTGCTATGAGAGCCCAAATCAGAAGTAGCAGGATGGACGGGTGCCAATTGCCGCAAAGGAGTGCAGAAGTGACAGTGCGGTAGTTAGCAGCGCCAGAGTCTGAGCATCACAGAGTAGAGTTGGCAGCATTGCAAGAAGGCACGGTGTAGAAACCAGTAGCAGTACAGTAGCTTCAAAGGAATGGGGCAGAGGCTAGCAGTAGTCAGATCTTCATCACTGAGATGCATCATACTTGTCCAATTTTGGATGTTTTTAGTTGCAGTAAGCAATTGTGATATAGTGCAGTAGTAGTTGGCAGTGGCAGAGTCAATAGCAGCACAGATGCAGAATTGAGAGGAAGTTGCAATACATATGAAGTGTTGATAGTGGCAGTGTCAGCAGCAATACAGTTTCAACATTTGCATAGAGTTGATGGGCAATAGTGTCAGACATCAGCAACGCAGAGGAAGAGCTTGCGGAGTTAGAGCAATACACAGAGGGTGTATTTCTAGAGCACATTCCTCACTAAGAGGAAGTATTGATTTGGGGTAGAATCGGATGTGCTCTAAGTCTCAAATTTTACAGAGAGGCTTAGACACATATATTCTAGAGAACACAAAAATTGTTTAATGAAATTACACACGGATTGTATTTTATTAAAATAATTAATTATTTTTAAAGGGAACATAACTCTAAACTTAGAAAAATAAAATAATTAAAGTGAATAGATAGAATATGGGTGTGAATGTTCTAGAAAAGGCGGATCAAGTCAAAAGTTAATCTTAGCCATTGATTACAGATATAATCTGGCTTGTTGAAGTTTCAATGAGAAGACTAGAAGAATGGATTGAAGGATCATTTGGAAAATATATTTTGGTGGAGTAACGATCAAGAGATCGATTTCTTTAGTGAGCAGTGCTCATAGAGAAACTTTGATCGAGAGATATTTTTCAGAGAGGGGCAGTAATTCCGGTTGGAGGTATTCCTGATCCAGAGAGTACATAGCAGAGGAGGTAGTGAGAGCTACATCAGCAACTCAGATCTAGTGACGCAGAGCTTACGCAGTCACTGCATAGAGCCTGAAGTCTTATTTTTTCTGAGGAGACAGCATTTGGCTAGTGCCAGATCCCGGAGAGATTTTTCGAAGGCCAAAAAGCCTCAGTTTCCAACCAACAGAGAGATTGACGCAAAGACAAAGGGTAGTCTTAGTTGTGACACAGAGATTGTGAAGAGTGACGCAATCACTATGTAGAGACAGCGCAGGGCAAGTCCGTTTTGGGTGTTGATTAGTGCCAAGTTCCCGTGGAGGAGTGAGGTTTGTCTCACAAGATATTTCTTATCAGCCACTCTACATGATTTGATGAATATGTTAATCATAGACTTGTACTTAGAAACAATTACTGCATAATAATATAAACCCTCAGTTGTTACACCATTTTTCCTACATTAGGTTTTTTTAGGGGACATTGATCCAAAAATAACTGTGTCATATGTGTGTGTGATCTATTCTTGTTCATTTTTGTTTCAGAACTTGTATTTTTTTCCACAATTTATTTGTGAAGGTTGCAGTGTGATGTATTCAGTGTTTACCGTAGGAAACTTCAAATAAATTGTTAAGGTAAAATTAACGATTAGGTGAATATCTTCCAATTGCTACAATAGGAATCCATAACTACACAATTTTCACAGCGAAAAGTTTGAATCTCAGAGAGACATATCCTTGGTGCTATCATAGTTAAGGAAATGTGAATTGTTCAGTCTAGAGTGGACTCGGTGCCGACGCCAAATTGAACTCTATTTTTGTTATGACCTCGGAGATCTTGCAGTGATGATGTATTTGATACTAACACAGTGAAAGGAATATTTGTGACTTGATGGAGGTAGTCTCAAATCTAGATTGTAAGGGTCTTGGTCATCTCATCTTTTGAATCTACTAAACGAAGAATTTGTGGATGGGTTTTCCCCTCGAGGGGGGTTTTTCCCTAGCAGCGTGCTTATATCTTGTGTTCTCTTCTTTTGGTGTTTGGCATTAACCTTGATGATAAGAAAATATAATTAATAAATATAATACTAATAATGAAAATATCAAAAGTTAATGGCATAACAAGGGAAATCGTTTTAACTGCCAACTCCTAGGATTTCCCAACAATCTGAAGCATATAAAGTATCACATGGAATGTAGACATCCGAAGTCTGAAACATGATAGTACATAAGGATAGCCGAAGCTCTGAAGTGTCACAGTAAAGAAGGAAATCGGAGGATATTAAGGTATCAAAGTGGAGAAGGATTGCTAAATTATGAAGGCATCACGAAATAGAAGGATAGTCGAAGTCTGAAGCATCACAGTGGAGAAAGGGCAGTCAAAGTTTGAAGCATGATCGAGAAGAAGGAAACCTGAATTTTGAAGTATTACAGAGAAGGAAAACAGAGGAAGTTTGAGGTCTATGAAAGCAGTGAATAAAGGAAGCCTAGATTTGCAATTCAACATAGATAGAAGGAGGCACACATGATGAAGACTTTTGTTTTTCATCAAAGGTTAAATAGGTTGGATTGATGGAGGAAAGGAGGTGATTTCCTTGGTCTTAGTTATCTCACTATCCCGTGAGTCTATTGAAGAGTTTGTGACTAGGTTTTCCCCTAGAGAGGGGTTTGCCCTAGCAACGTGCCTACATCTTGTGTCCTTTCTTATTTGTTGTTTTTCATTAGTATTGATGATAAGAAAATATAAATAAATGAAAGGAAAACTAATAATGAAACATCACAATATAATGTCATAATAATATAAATCAATTAACTTTCCTTCCTATTGGATTTCTCAACACAAACTTGATTACCAAGTTACAATTTTCTTCCAAAGACTATACTAGATTTTCATTAATATACTATATAATCTAGTGAGAAAGTCTTCATCTTTTCATCATTCTAGAGTAAGTCAATTTTTTCTTTTAAGCATCATATAACCATAAGGAAGATTCACTAAGAATTTTTATGACTAAATTATTTTACAAGATTTTATATATATGAATCTTACCCAAAATAAGAGTTACTTCAAATATGCATTCCTATGCTTCCATACAATCATCTAGCTATTTGTTCTTAAAAATGAGTCTGCATCTTCAAAATACTGTAACTTGACCAACTGCATTCCTTCATCCTTCAAGAATATTGTTTCCATACTATAAGGAATATATAATAATCTTGTCATAATGTTTCTTCCAAGAACCTTCCATGATGATGGTTCGTATAGGATATTGATAATCAACCTTAGAAAAATTACTACCTCTAACATAATGTTAGACAATGCTTGGATGAAAAATAATATGCAAAATTGTCCCAATCTTCTCAATTTTGAAATACTAGATGATTCTTACCAAAGAAACTCAATCAAGTGCATTATAAATCTTCTACTATCCATTCTTTTACAAAAACAAAAGCCTTCTAGAGTAAGAAACAATGAATTTTATTCTAAATGATGAAAAGACAAACTACATAAAGAACCTAATAGAGAGGATGCCTTATTTAATAGTAAATATCTTTGATATCTTCTCTTTTCGGATTCTTCTCAGGTCCTGCCTTCCCTTCAGTTGTGTGAGCTTCACTTCTTTCCGTTTTTTGTTGTTCTTCTTGTTTGGACAATCCCTCCTAAAGTTTCCATATTCATTATATCCAAAACATTGAACCTTGGACATATATGGCTTCTTCTTGGACTTTCCAAACTCTCCCTTCTTCAACTTCTTGCTTCTTGCAATAAATACTTGAGATTTTTCATTTGATTTAATGTCATAATTTTCCATGATCCTAGTCTCTTCCAAGATGCATTGATCCCAAAACTCATCAAAAGGAGTAGTATATTTCTTAGAGTAGATGTTAGTTGCAAAACTGCTCCATTTTGGTGGCAAAGCATTTCGTACACATATGTTCATTCTAGAATCAGAAATCGTCTCCTCAAACCCATGCAACTGATCACTTATTTGTGAAACCTTTATTAGATAGTAGGCCATGTCTTCATCCTTCAATTTCCTTAGTCTATATAGTTTGTTTCTCAAGGAAATATTTTGACTTGATGTAATTATAGAGTACAACTTTACTAGCTTATCATACATGGCCTTGGATGTTTTCAAATCAGAAATAAAGCATACAAGATGATCTTTGATAGATTCAACAATGATTCTTTGTGCCCTTACTTCTCCTTTCTTGTATTTTTATAACTCTTGAATCTTTTCACTGAGGACATATTCCATTACTTCATGTTTTGTAAGTGTCGGGTCAATATTTTTCTTCCATGCTAGGAAATTTGTTGAGCCAACGAGATCATGTTTTCCTTGCAGAAAGAACCCATATGACTTGTAGATTCAGACATAACATAACAATATGGTACTTACGTGTCAACCAAGAGTCTTCTCTTCTTTGACGATGTCTTCAACTAACTTGATGCTTTCAAGATCTTCAAAGAGACTTCAATGATGTCCTTAAAAGATTCCTTCTAGGATATCTTCAATAATGACTTCCAAGAGTGATGAATGATACCAAGGTTCTTTGATTTTTCCTTCAAATATGTCTTCCAATGACCCTTTTAAATAGATATATTTTCAAGAGAGATCAAAATCCTTCTTGTAATATTTCTTTCAAACCTTCCTTTGATGAAAGCTTGATGTAGTCTTATTTCGTTCTTCAATGATCCTTCTACAAGTGATTCCCCTTGGCAAACCCTTCTTTGTATTCATGAGATGATATTTTTCAACTACCTTCCCTTGTTCACCTTAGCTCTGAAACCATGTTAAAAAATGCAATGTGGCAACTATTAATTTAGATTTTCCTTAACCTTAATAATTGTCTGTGAACTTTATTTATCTTCTTGTGTTTTCTTTGTTATATATTATTTCTTCAAATCATTATCAAGAGAAAAATAATAAATACAATGAACACAGGAATTTGGCTCCAAGTCAAGGGAAAACGCCTCCAAGGGGAAAACCCAGAAAATCTCTTCTCTTCTTATAGAAGCTGCTTCAAATGAGACAATCAAGACCCAAACCATAGACCAAGTCCTCCTATAAGTACCAAATCAACCCTTCAAGAATCCCTTCCAATAATATTAGATCAGCAAGGTTTAATCATGTATCAGTCAGCTTTTAGCTACAACTTTGATCCCCATCTTCGATCCTGCAACTTCGACCTGTAACTTGGACCATGTAGCTACTACACAAACCCTAATTCTAGCACAAGACAGTTCTTCAAGAAATACTCCTTTGAGCAAGATAACAAGGTTAACGAAGTCAAATCAAAATATTCTCTCCTCCAACAACTTGATCTCCTACAGTTCATACCTATAATTTTGGCCTTATTTGAAGTTGTAGAAACCCCAATTTTCGCACATGTGAGAGATATAGAGCCCAAAAACGAACTTTATTTCTTCTCCTTGGATTTTTCTTGCCTTCTAGACCTTTTCTCTTATTTTCTTCTTTCTCCTAGCTTCATATCAAACTTCTTATAAGTGACTGAATGAGTGACTAATGAGGTCAAATCTGCCTTTTATAGCCTTTCCAAGAGGTCGAATTCTCTCCTTTAGGTCAACTTGTACTTCAGAGGTTTCCAAGACCTTCTAGACTCAAACTAAATTCTTGTACAAGGTACATCTTGCCCATAGGGGTCTTATAATCATTGTGTTGACTCCCTTGACTCATAACAATAGATCTTATGACCTAAAAAACCCTAGAAGCATGAATAACATGCTTTTACCTAGAAGTCCATCAATAATAAGCATGAAACCCATGCTTCAAAATAATATCTTTTCTTTCTTCTTTTGTTTGTTACATAAGATATACATATTGAAATGAGTGCAATAAAATTTATAAAGACCAAAACTAGTTATATTTTCCAACAGTCTGTTGACTGATTAGGGTGGTAGGGTGGTGCTAGGGCAAGTTGGAGCTTGCATAGAGCGTCCTTCTGGTTTTTTATGGTAAACAAATTGTCGGAGCATCCTTAAAGTTGAAGCCTATAAACTAGGGCATTGGAGCGTCCTTCTGGTTGCATTTGTTAAACAAGGTGTTGGAGTGTCCTTCAAGTTCGAGCCTGCAAACCATAGGGTTGGAGCCTCCCTCAGTTGGAGCTAAAAATATTGATGCACATTTTATTAAAGACAAATATTAAGAAGTGTTCGGTGTTTTTTCTCCTGGAAGGGTTTCCACCTAAAAAAATGGTGTCTATTGTATTTATGTTTGTGCATTTTTGAATGGTTTTTTTTATCGTTCATGTGATATTGAATTATGGTGATCTAATTTTAATGATAATTAATACTTTGCGATGTTAAAAATACTAATTGAAGAGAAATTGATTCACCCCCCTCTCAATATTTCCAACACTAACATGAAGAGTAGGCTAACAATCTTATGCTTGTTTGAAAGATATTAATGTATTATAAAATGATCTACATGGGTATATTGTATAAGAGGTCATGTCCCCTCCCTTGAGGGAAATCACATAATCAAAGTGTTAGTATTCATATTATTTACTTGTACATGAAGGCTAAGTTTTTTAGGTTAGACATTCAATGATGAACTCCATCTCATGATAGAAGGTATGTCAATGACAATTCTAGGGTTTGTAACTAACAAATTAGTGTGCTTGTAGAACTCACAAATCTGGAATATGGCAGGTTTTGAACGTTTTGGATAATGAAGCACCTAGGATTTTGTAAACCCTATCTAAGGTTCAAATAAGAAAAATCATAAGGATAAAACCAAGGGCTGATCACTTTCGTTAAAAGAAGAAACCTTAGATTTTGCAAGAAGGATATGAAATCATGCTAATTTCAAGGACAAGGATGGTGAAAATTACAAAAGATCCAAGATCAAGAGGGAGCTAACTATTCTCAAGAAATTAAGTACACTACATCTCCTTTTTTTAATTAGTATTTTTGTTATTGTCTTTATCTTTGCATAGTCTCATGTCTATGTAATTTTATTAATTGTATTTTTTCTTCCATAGCCTCCTAATAAAGTTCGTGGATCAATGATAAGAGTTGCCTAATTTTTGACAATAGATGAAGGAATTGTAATAATGTAGCAAAGCATGATAACTTTCTTGAATCATAGAAGACATGAATGCAGAAAGAGTAGGAAGTTTGAAATATGCATTTATTGAGAAATCAAGATATAGCATGCACTAGATAGCAACACGGAAACAAGAAGGCTCTCCCAGTAAGACGGAGAGGATCATGATAAGACATTTATCTCAGTTGGAAGAATTATCCATGGATTTTGAGGGTACCTCAAGATTGAAGACCTCATATCTAGAGATTGATTGATTTAGATCTAGAATGAGCTCAATGATTTGTTTTCTGATGATAGGACTCTTGAGTAAGAGGAAAGATGTTGCCTTCAGAGGAAGTCGGGATTAGAACTTGCCATGAAGAGTCTTGGATCAATACACTTCTACTTGTGATTTGAGGTTTGAAAAAAACATGGTAAAACTTCCTTAGTGAAGGGCAGCATGTGATCAAAATCCTCCTGGACTTTGGATAATGGAAGTGGATTGCTTCTATGATGTCTTTGATTTGATTACTAGGACAGAAGTGCTAATGATGAGAAAAGTTACTACTGGTAGTTGTTTCTTAGAAGAGTATGAAGCAGGATTATGTTACACTGAGCACTGCAGAAGAAGAAGATATGATAGTCTATGTGGTTAGTTACGAAGAATTTTGGCTCTGAAATATGTTTAATGAACTGTTTGATGGCATGTTGGACTTGATCGTAATAAGTTTTATGAAGTTTGACAGAAAACATGATCTTAAATCACATTATGATTCAATATGTGATGCAGATAGGAGCCAAGAAGCTACAACATATCTGCACAGTTGAACATGTAGTTGATGTAAGGGAAGTATGAGTACTTCCAAGACAATCTTGGGCTTGTTTATTTCTCCTCCCAGGTTGAGAGGGAGAGAGGTTGTACACCTAGTTCTCCTTGTGTCATGTATTATGGCTAGGACTAACAATCGTAAGTCAAGTACATGAACATGAATAGGGAGAATGATGGATTGGATAAGCATATTGGACATACATTCTTGAGTGATGTATTGTGGCCAGGACTAACAGTTTTAATTCAAGTACATGGACTTGGTTAAAGAATGGTCGGGTGCACTGACATTTCATTGTGACAACTAGGAATTGGTCCTATGGAGGACATAATATAGTGAACCTAGATGGTTTATGTGCCTCGGAGAGGCAGTGTGGTGTTCTATTAAATGCCTCCCGACATTTTGCTCTGATCTAGTGGAGAGATAGAGCTTACCTGTCAATGCCTTGGTAATTCGACAATGGTGGTTATGATGATGTTATCATCAATGACACTTACCAATCTGGATCATTTCTTATAGAAATATTAAACTTGAGAATATATCTATGAGTCATTATGAATACCTCCCTAGTTGAGAGGGAGTGTTGAAGTTGTAACTAGGTTCGATATTCATAAATGTATTTTATCATTGATGTATTTATTATATTTTTTCAAGCATGATCTCAATGCCAGAGTCAAAAGAAAATTTATTTGTATCATGTTCCATTTGGACATTTAAAAGAAAGAAAAATGAATTTTAAAAAGGCATATTTTAGTGACTCCAAGTTGACCAAGTTGACCCTCCAAAGAGAAGTCAGCCTACCTAAGGGACGAGTCCCTTCAAATGAACGAACAACTATAAATAGAGAAAATTCATCTCCATCGACAATGCAATTTCGATTTGATCTAAGGTAAGGACAATTCGCATCTTTAGAGGTAAATTCACAAGTCTATGAGGTAAAAATAAGATGAGTTTTTGAGGCAAGATATGGCGTGGTTCTAAGGTAAAACATAACGATTTTCTAAGGAAAAATATGACATGGCTCTGAGGCAGAATATGATGAGTTTTTGAGACAAGATATGAAGTGATTCTGAGACAATATATGACTTGTTTCTATAGCAAAAGGAAAGTTATCTGTGAAGCATACAAATAGAGATTGTGTGGCAGAACGCTCAGGCATATGAATGACATTTATGCAATAGACTCGTGGACAAACATATGGCATCTTGTGGAAAAACCTATAATAAACTTCATGTGGACCTTTTTGTTTAATGGAGGGCTAACTTGGCACTGTGGTGACTTGTTTCTACTAGAATTTGATTTCCCTTGTTGACTAAGATTCTATAAGGAATGGATTGTTGGGTTTTGCCTTTATGAGTTTTGTCCTGGCCACTAGCCTACTCTCTGGTGTCTCTTGTCTCTTGTGAAATATTATCTATATTGTCTTGTATTTGACTGGTTACATTGATAATTTCTCGATGAATAATAAAGGCTATAAAGACCACTAAATATATTCACAAGTAATTAAAATGATTAGAAGTTTATCATTGTAATTGAATCTCCAACACTAGAGAAATAGATATCACAATTCACAAAGAGGCAAGAATATTTTACCTTGGAAAAACCCACAATTGCAGAAAAACATAGCCAACATTTTCCTTAGATAATTAATGCAATAAGAGATACATCAAATTCAACTAACTAGCAAGATGACCATCCACCAAGGACCAATTCAACCCTCCACAATTTTTTCCACGGAAGCATTGCAACAAGGTCTCCAAGAGGGACAAAAATGTCTTGCAACTCTGCCTCAGAATGTTGACTATCCAATAGAGATATACCACATAAAAACAAGGTCCCAAGAGGGTCGAAACTCTTCCTCTATCTCAGCCTCAAATTTGGATGATGCCATAGAGTTTTGTACCGCAGAACTTCGCACTCTTCCACGGGAATTTTGTACTATGTCACAAAGGGATATGCCACAGAAACTTGTACAGAATTCGGCAACTTTGATTGCTAGAGCAAGAAAGTATCTTCCTTTTGGTCTTCGTCCTTAACTCCTTGTCTTCTTCGCGCAAAACAAATATATATGAGATGATCTGAAGTGTGTCCTTGGAGATAGATGAATAGTCTTATTTATAGCCTTCTAAACATGTGAAAGGGCATTTCTTATGGGCAGGGTGACTTGTCTCTGGGAGGGCCGACTTGGTCTCTTGTGGAGGAAAATATACAAAATTAAGAATTCAAAATTTTTGTTTTGCAAGGGTCATGAAGAACATACCTTTCATAAGTTTTGTTTCGAATATAAAATCAAATAAATAATTTTCTTTTACAAATATAATACATATTGCATCATTACGAGTACAAATGAAATATTATGAAGATTGACCATACCTACAAAATTCAACAATTAAATCTAGGCACCTTCTAATAAGGAACTAGCCAAATGAAAAACAACATCAATGACAACAAATTGAGCTAACTCCTTTAGCCCCACAACCCATTCACATGTATCATTGTGTGCTTGTAATTATGACTAAGGCCAACTTTTCTTTCATTTATTGTATATTAGGTTTATGATTAAGGCCAACCTAGTCAAACTTGATATCTAGGCTCTGACAACAAATTGAGCTAACCCCTTCAGCCCCACAACCCATTGATATATGTTAGTGTATGCTTGTAATTATAGCTAAGGCCTGTTGAGAATTTAGTAGGCCAGAGTTTAATTCAATTCTCTTACTTGATAAGTGCTTTTGTTATACTTTTTACGCTTCTTTCACTTAGATCTTATCTTCGTTAGATTATTATGTTCTTCATCAAATCAATTATCAAATGCACAAGAGACACAAATATATAGGCTAGAAAGCCAGGGCAAAAACCTCTCCCTCTTGGAGAGGAAAACCTGTAAGTAATTCTTCTTATAGATCTTCAATTGGCGAGTACCATGACCATGACCCAGACCCTTGACACCAGTATACCTCCAAGACCCTTGTCACTGTTCTTCTTGGCTCCTTATGATAACCTTCTTTTCTGCACTACACTGCACTTGCACTAGGGAAGCTCGGTCCCTAGTCTAGCAGACCCAAACAATGTGCTTCCCCTTTGTCTTCCTTCGATCTAGCCTCAGCCTCCTAAGAACTCCTCCTCGGTCTTCTTATTGCATCCTTCATGCCTAAGTTCGAGATCTCTTTCATGTTGTAATGACCCTTCCTTTGTACTATAGACATATTTGGCCCTTTTCAAAGATATGTTAGATATAGTTGTTGTCCCAAAATAGAGATAGTATACCTCTTTTCTTGATCTGAAAATCATCCTCTTCTTCATTATATATTCTTCTCTTTCAGCTCTATATTACGTACTAGATAGCAGACTTCTCCTTCGTTGTAATAGGTCTTGGCCTTCTTGGATATGCAAGGAATGATGTACCCTAAAAATAAGTGTATATGTATGTCTTTCTTCCTTCGTTGACTAACCTCTTTCTTCGCTCCAATTGCAAACCCAATCTTTGCTCTCCTATCACAGACGTGTCCAAGATACTTGCTTCAAATGGAGCCACAATTCTTCTATATATAGGGATTGTCTCCATCCTTTTATGTCGACATGTATATCTATGTGTAGGCCGAAATGATCAAGGAGACTTATCATCATATATTATATTCGACTTGATGGAGCATAGTGACAAGGGTTTTTAGTATACTTTTACATCAATAATTTGTCCCTTTACAAGTGTAACATCACTTCATATACATGACTCTAAATTATAATTATGACAAGACAACAAACTCCTAAAGACATAAAGAAGTCGTCTTTGACCTATAATAAAAAATCATTGCTCATGAAACCCATGAGGCAAGCATTACAAAATACATTTGATTATATTTTTCTTCTTCATTACATAAATTCATAATTACTATTCATTATGAATACCGAACCTAGTTACACTTTTCAACACTCCTTAACTATGGAGGTATTCATAATGGTACATGGTCACTCCAATCTGAAGAATATCATAATAAAATTCGATTGGTAATCCATATGTTATAGCAGCATATTAACCAGCTTTGTCCCAGTGCAAGGCCTTGACTAACAGCTTCATCTCTCCACGAGACTATGAGCTACAATGTTCGTGATACCAATGATTATAGACATCATCATCATTGTCTCCAAGGTACATACTCCACCGAGGTTTTCATCGAGTATGACCTCTTTTGTACTATTCTTATTGTTGGATTCACATTCCTCAAATAATATCCTTCCTTCCATGACTACTCGTTTCTTGGATGCCCTAATACATCCCAAACAAGTATCGGATGCTAGATGATTACCCAATCCTCCATTCTGTCTTCTCAAGTGAAGACCAGAATGACGTGTCTATCTCACTCTCAACTAGAGAGGACATATTCCACAAAGGAATGTACTCATTCCTATACAAGGAATGTACCTAAGCTCCCTCTCAGCTTAGGAATTACCAAGTTTCTTCCAAGTATATTGATAATTATATTAATAATAATTATTATAACAATAATTGTAATAATAGTAACTTTATTAATATTAAAGATAATAATATTATTAATAATAATATTCGTAAGGTTAATAATATTTATAGTAATAATATTAACATTAGTGATTTTAATAATTATATTAATACTAATAATAATAATGGTTATAATAATAATATTAACTGTAGCAATAATAGTATTAAAAATAATAGTAATAACATTAGTAGTCTTAATAATAATAATAATAATAATAAAAGGGTTATTAATCTCTCTAGGTTCTCTTTTGATTCTTCTGTTTTCTCTTTATTAAGTAAGGGTTTGAATTTTTCTCTAGCTCTTAGGAAGATTCCTAGGGATGATATTATTTGTAGTATTGAATATGGTATTAAAGATTTATCTGAAAATGTGCAAGATGTCATTAGGCAAGATTGCGTCGTGGCTCTTAGGAAAGCTAAACCTCTGAGAAGCAATATTAGAAAATCGTAATTTTTGGCTCTTAAGACCCTTAATCAAAACCCTGATATTGTTGTCCTCAAGGCTGATAAGGGTGGTGCTATCATAATCCTAAATAAGGAGGATTATAAAGCAAATATGCTTGACCATCTTTGTAATAGTGGGTGTTATAAGAAGCTCTCTAAGAACCATATTAATAAAGTCTCAAAGATGGTGGCCAATGCTATTAAGTCTAGTTGCACGGTAGGTTCTATGAGCTCGAAGCTCATTGAAAGCAAACCTGTCACCCCTAGAATTTATGGGCTCCCTAAGATTCATAAGGATGGTGTTCCTCTTAGACCCATGTTAATACTAATGGGGGGCCCACCTATCTCCTAGCTAAGTATTTGGCCCGCAAGCTTAAGCCTCTTGTAGGTCATACAAATTCTTTCATGAAAGATTCTGCTTCTTTTGTTAATGAATTAAAAGGCTGGGTTTGCGATCCTAATGACTCTATGGTTAGTTTTGATGTTGTTTCTCTCTATACGAACATTCCCATCAGGGAAGCAGTAGAGGTTATCAGGCATATCACTGATCCTGATACTGCTAATTTGGTGGAAATTTGCCTCACTTCTACCTTTTTTAGTTTTGAAGGAGAATTTTATGAGCAAACATGTGGTGTTGCCATGGGTTCCCCACTCTCGCCAGTGGTAGCAAACCTTTTTATGGAAGATTTTTAATCTAAAGCTTTGGCGACTGCTCCTTTAAAACCCAAGGTATGGAAGCGGTTTGTTGATGACACTTTCATCAATTGGTCTCATGGTCGTCCTGAATTAAAGGCTTTCCATCGGCATTTGAATAGTCAATCTGACTCGATCAAGTTCACGATGGAAACTGAAACTGATGGGAACCTTCCTTTCCTGGATGTTCTCATCTCTAGAAACAATAATGGCTCATTCTCGCACCGTGTTTTTCGGAAAAAGACGCACACAGAGCAGTATCTTCATTCTGGTTCGCATCATTTTCCTGCTCAGAAACTTGGAGTTTTGAATACTTTAGCTACAAGAGCTCTTAGAATTTCGGATAATGATCATTTAGATGAAGAGAAAGCCCATCTCCTTAAAGTCTTTGAAGACAAAATTTATAGTAGAATTCAGGGTTTGAAGGCTTTCAGGATGCGAGCAAAGGTCCTAGAATGAATAAGATTAATGTTGACGTTGTTGGTAAAGTTCATTTACCCTTTATTCAAGGTACTACTGACAAGATTGCTCGAATTTTAAGGAAGCATAAGATCTCTTATTCTTTTAAACCTTTAAACACCATTCGCGGCTCCCTTAAATCGGTTAAAGACCAGTTGGACCCAAAAAGCGGGAAAGGTGTTTATTTGATCCCTTGCTCTTGTGGGACTCCCTACATTGGTGAAACTGGTCGATTGATTAATAAAAGGTTCCAGGAGCATGCTGCAGATATTAAGCATGGTAGAACCAAGTCCTCTGCATTAGCCGAGCATGCAGAAAAGACGAAGCATCACATTTGTATGGAGGACGCTAGAATCCTTGCTAGAATTGACCATTTCCATCACCGGAAATTTAGGGAGGCGATTGAGATTGAGAAGAGGTCCCGCACGTTGAACAGGGATGATGGATGGAAAGTGAGCAGTTGTTGGATTCCATCTCTTCACTTCTTGTAGTAGTCCTTTTTCTTTTTTCTTTTTTCTTTTTTCTTTTTTCTTCTTCTTCTTCTTCTTTTTTAATTTATTTATTTATTTTATTTTTTGAATTTATTTTATTAATTATTAATTAATTATTTAGTTTTAGTTTTTGACTTTGACTTGAATTCTTTGGTTTTTATTTTGTCTTTTAATTTTTAGTTTTATTTTTATTGTTATGATTTAGTCTTTTTATTTTTATTATTATTTTGTTTATTTTATTTTATTTATATTTTGGTCTATGTATGTTAATTTATTTATTAAAATAAAATACAAATAATCTATTTTTATTTTATTTTATGTTATTTTAATTTAATTTTTATAAAATGTTTTTATTCATTCATGTATTTATTTAATTATTTGTTTTATTTTATTTATAAATTATTTAGTTTTAGTTTTTAACTTTGACTTGAATTCTGTGGTTTTTATTTTACCTTTTAGTGGGTCTTTTAATTTTTAGTTTTATTTTTATTGTTATGATTTAGTCCTTCTTCTCCTTTTTTCTTGTTTCTAATTTTATTCTTTCATATATATTTATTTATTTATTTTATTGATTGATTTTATTCTATTATTTTATTTATTTTTTATAATTTATGACTTTGACTTGAATATAATTTTTTGTTGTTGATGGTTTTATTTTTGACCGTTTTTAATTTTAAAGATGGTTAGTTATATTTTTTATTATTTTATAATTTTCGATCGTTTTTAACTCTTTAGGGTTTTGACCGTTGCTTCTCACTTCTTAGTTTAAATGTGCAAGTTAGATCAGCCAATCTTCATTATCCTGATGATGAACTACAGTTGGTAGTTCGAAATGTGTCGGTTCCAAAATATATTATGTGATTTCCCGGAAGATTTATATTTAAAAATAAACTTATTACCAGTCTCCCTCTTAATGAGGGACCTGCAGCAGTAATGATGAAAAAACCCAGCTACTCATGCATAACTCCTTCTTTCAATTTCATGAATTTATTTGTTTTTGAGGAGCGTCATCATTGAGATCTCTTCATTAGGGCACAGATCATCCATCACTTTCATCCAAGAGTCATGTCTTCTGTCAAAAAGTGATCCATCAATCTTCTCATCTAGTCTAGCTTCATGCCATGTTGCTTTTCTTCGAACCATACTTCTCCCAAGGATATTTCATCCTGCCATATGGTTATCAATTTCTGGAAGACATATACTTCCCTTTAGCATCCCTGCATAGGATCTTCAGATATTAATTAATTATAAATATGAAATTTTAAATCAAAGGTTACCTTAGTGATGATCTTTCACCGTGACATCTTGTTGTAGGAATCAGCATCCTTTGTTTACAAATTGACACATCTCCTAAAGATATGTATTGTCAAGGGTTTCCATCTTTTCCAACCTTCTATCAGAGTCTACATATCTTCCCAAGAGCTTTTCTAGTCAAGTCTTATTGGCTTCCTTGGATGTTGATTGCTTCTTTCCATGTTTGTACTTCCCACGATCTCTTCCTTTTTCTTTCTCCACACAGTTTTATTTCATTCCCAGGAACTTCCATTGTGCAGTTTCTTGATAATGTACAATCACCTAATATTCCATATGAGGACATATTATGTTGATTTCATCTAGTGTAGATCATGCATTTTGGCAACCTGTGCATCGGAAGAGTTTTTGCTTTCTATTTTTATCATACTTCTAAAGATAGAAGTATACTACCTGCAACCACATGACATGACTTCATAGCATCCAGTGTCAGCATATTTATACATGTACCTCATTCCTTTCACTTTGATTCATTCTGCATCATGTTTCCTTAGAATGAACGAGTTTCATTCTCTTGACCTACTTCATCAATATTTCATCATATTCTAATCCTAGAATTTTGCAAGTTATAATTCTCGAAGAAATATTTTACTTTCTTTCTAACCAGTGAATCCAAATAGGATTCCATTAGAAAATGTCAGCACCTATTTTCATATTTATTATTGAATGATGACCCTTGATCTAGATGACTTCCTTACATAAATGTTGTTTTCAGTGAGGTTCCCAGGAGCCACTTATAGGATAGTTGTTACATAAGTTTATTTCAGACATCCTCCTATGACAACTGCTCCTTCTTCAATGCCTCTATCATGATGCCAATCCTGGAGTGATGCATTTATCTAATATACCAAGCTTCCTAACATACTATTTTACAATCGAAAAAAGCCTCTTAAAGAGGAAGATGATCTCAATCATAGTAGAGATCTTTCACTTCTTCTTTCTTAGATTTCTTTTGCATCAAGTTCTTTCCTTTCTTCGACGACATGGGCTTCTTCCCTTTTCTTCTTGTCCTTATTCGATTTGGGAAAATCCTTTCTATAGTGCCCAAGTCCATTACAACCATAGCATCAAACCTTATCCATGTTTCTTCTTTTCTTCGAGAACCAAACTTACCAAAATTTCTTTTCCTCCTTGACATGGCATCATATTCTTGATTCTCTTCATCTGATCCTATATCAATTTTAACTTTTAAACTCATCTCTTCTAACTCACATAAATACCATAGATCCTGGAATGGTGTTAGTTCTTTCTTCCCATATATACTTGAAGTGAAGTTTCCCCATCCCTCTGGTAGAGCATTCAACAATATTGTAGTCATTTCTCTATCAGACATTACTTTTCCCAATTCCTGCAGTTGATCTCATACTTCATAAAGTATGAATTTATTCCTTATTTTAGCATCTTCAACCTGTATAGTTCTTACCTCATAGATATTAATTCTCCTACAGTACTCACCAAGAATAGCTCCACCAATTTGTCATGTATTTCTTTTGAAGGTTCTATTTTTTATACGTAGGGGATGAGAGAGTCCGTTATGGATTCTATAAGAATCATATGGCCTCTTATGTCTCCCTTCATGTATTTGGCATGTGCTTGAGTATCTTCTTTTTAAGTTCTAGTTCTTGACCTTTTGATATGACTTCATTCTCAATCAGATTTAGATATCTCCTTTTCTTCCATACAAGAAAAATTGAAACCCCAACCTGTTTGTTGCTTTCTTAGAAAAAATACATTTTGAAAAAATCATATGAAGTCATAAGTATACTTACTTGAATATATGGTTTTCTTCTACAAACAGCTTCCTTGTTGATGATGATATAGATAGTAGTAGAAGCTCCCTCTTAGATTGACTTCTTCAAGAGTGGTGTAAAGCGGTAATCATCTTGGATCCTTGATGATGATGATGATCAAGGATGATGACTTCAACAAGGTGGCTTGATGATGTCTTCAACAATGTTGATTTGATTTTAAAAACAAATAGTTGTTGATGGTGACGGCTTCAACACAGTGTTCTTGATATATAGATCCTTTGATCTTCTTGAGATGGCTTGAGGGTTTCACTAATTCCCTACAAGTTGCTCCTTCTTGAATGAATGAAGATCTTCTTAGATCTATACTTTACAAATTATATCCTTCTTTCAGCCTTGATGTCTTCTTGAAAACGGATCCTTGATATTTTGATTTGTGTGTGTCTTCTTGCCAAATAGCCCTTTCTTGTCTTCAGCACCTTAGCTCTGATACCATGTTGATAATTTAGTAGGGCAGAGTTTAATTCAATTCTCTTACTTGATAACTGCTTTTTTTATACTTGTTACACTTATTTCACTTAGATCCTATCTTCGTTAGATTTTTATGTTCTTCATTGAGTATCAAATGCCAGGGCCAAAACCTCTCCTTCTTGGAGAGGAAAACCCGTAAGTAATTATTCTTATAGATCTTCAATTGACGAGTACCATGACCATGAGCCAGACCCTTGACACCAATATACCTCCAAGACCCTTGTCATTGTTCTTCTCGGCTCCTTATGATGACCTTCTTTTCTTCACTGTGTTAGTGTCAGTATTTGCATCCTGCCATCAGTCATCAAAAATACTCTTTTCATACCATTTTAGGATTCCCATTCAGAAATATTTTAATCATTCCATTAGGTCATGTAAAAAATTTACTCACTGATGGTAACCCTAGTTAAAAAATTTCATTCTTCCTCAAAAATTCATACTTGCTGGCCCACCTTCATGTCTTGTTGAGCATACTTAAGTCATAAAAGTCCATTTCATCATGTCATTATGTCAGTCAGGTCACCATGAATTCTAGTCACTCAAGGTCTTCATTAGGTCTCTAGGTTTTCATTTTCCAAAGTCCAATAAAACACCATTCCATTGCATAAGGTCAACAAGTGCATCAATCTCACCCTCACCTACACTCCATCTACCTCCCCTAACCTTTTCCCAAGCCCATTCCTCTCATTTCCCTCACTTTCCTACAAATCCTAATCCTACTTGCCCTGACCTAGCCTCTTTGACGTAATATCCTCATCCAGCAACCCAATCAAATCAAAACAAAGCAAACCCTTTTGCATTTCATAGCTAGCCTAAAACCTTTTCATCGAGCCCTCTTGGATGTGATTTTTGTGGAGAGATCCCTCTCCGACTTGGTAAGGCTAGATACCAAGTTAAAAGGTTGGTATGTGGTTACCTATGTTGGGATCTCTTCTTCATCCTTAGAGATCTAGCAGAGTGATAACATTCTGGCGCCATTGTTGGGGAACGAAATATCATATCTTCACTGGGAAAGAAAGACAAAGTTTAGATCTAATTGTCGATGGTGAACAGTAGTTGGACACATAAGAAGGTTGTACCATTCACCTGGCGACTCCATTGACTGAAAGATCTATAAAATCAACACTTCATGGCCATTCCACTGCATGAAAATCGGTAGCTTGAAGAAATTTCAAGATGTAATCTGTTGCAAGAAGGTATGCCCCAATGAAAAGAGATCACATTCCAGGTTTCCCAAATAAAATGCCTGGAAAATGAATTTGCCTATGTTTAAAGATGATGATAGGAATGATGTTGCTTTAAATCTGGTTAAATTTCACATGCATACATGCAAATTGAAGGTTGAATTTTCTAAAGATTGTCTCTTAAATATGTTCATGGCTTCCCTTGAAGGAAAAGCATGATCTTGGTATAAAGGTTTACCACCTGTCAGTATTTGTTCTCTTAGAGTTTTCCATTCAACATTTTATGAAGAATACAAGGATTCCTACTCTTATTTGTCTTTGGTTAATAATTGTTGTGATCATTTTGATGTTTTCATTCAAAATCTAGAGAATTCTTATGATGATAATGAGTTCATGGATGAAGAGATCTTGGAGGCTTTGCATGACAATCCTTTTCATCACCAAAAAGAGCAAGTGTTTTCTCTCATGTAGGAAAAATATGATGTATATTGTCTTGATGTTCATAAAGACTTCCCACAGGAAACAATTCTTGCAGCAATACAACAAGTTGATCAGCCAAAGGTTAAAGAAGATATGTAGGATCCTTGTGAATCTTTAGGAGGGAAAGAAGACAATTATTGTTTTATCAAAAGAAAACAAAAAGTACTTTCTCCTCTATCTGAAGATGAGATAGATCAACTCGTGAAGAGTCATATTATAGCCCAAGCTAATGTAGGCTTACAGTGTTCACATAGTCAAGAAGGTGTTAGTGAAACTTCTTCCATTATTGAAAATGAAAATCTGATTTTAAATGATGACAGACATGAGATTGATGAAACTATATAGGAAATTGTTGTGATTAAACCAATTTATGATGATGATTTCATGCAAGGAGATAAGCTAACAGATATTGTTTTCTTTCATGAAGATGATAGGGTTGTCATGTTTGATAATATTGAGGAATGTTTTCTGTTTAAGGATGACTTAGAATATGAATTTGAGGAGTATGAGCCTGAGAGAGATAGTATGCCAAATATTGAGTCAGAATTTCTCATGCTTGAGGAATTTATAGCCAAAAATCAGATAGCATAAGGTTATACCTCCCTATGCCTTCCTATCTATCAACAACCAAGTGTTCTTTCATATCAGAATGAAGGGAGTACTTGTATTTTTGTTGTTGGATCTTAAGACAAGGTAATGCTTCAGGATTTGCAAGATCCCTTTGGAAGTCTTTTGCAAGAAATGGAGAAGATGAATGTTGTCTTGTTTGTCAGCATAAGCCTTGGTTTCAGTTTTTATTGTGAGTTGCCTACAGGTACATCATTCTACCTGCTTGAGGAAAGTGAGAGCAGAACTTCAGTAAGTAACCATCTCCTGGATTGGTTACACAGGAAGGATCACTTCACATGATTGTACATATGTTTTCAGCAGGTAGGCGATTATCATTGGGATTTGAAGCCCTCAAGTCCTGTTGATATTCTACCATCAATATGTTTCGTAAGTTTTTTATTTCAGTCAATTTTGAGTTTGTCTTGAGTTAGTCTATTTCATCAGAGTTATCAGTGTTCAGTCATGTTTTTCAGTTTGAGTTTTCTACCGTATTGGCCTGTAGAAATTTGATAACCCACTCTGGTTTTCAGTTTCTCCTTATTTCTCCCATAAAGTTAAATTCCCATTCCCATAGCCATACATTCAACAAGCTGGAAATATAAATATTTTCTGAAAACACTAATTCTGTAAATTTCAAAATGTTGGAAAATGCAGAAATAAAACTCAGAAAATATTTCAGCGACACACACAAAAAATGACACGTTGATTTTTGGTCAATATGACCCTTAAATAACCCAGTACAACTCTTGGAGAAAACCAGTTCGAAAGCTTCTTTTTATTTCTAAATATTTTTTTTACAGTGAGACATAAAATACAGTAAAAATATCAGCAACCAATATTTTACTTATCTCGAAAATCGTGCACAAACTCTGCCTCGATTTTCATGCTAAATAAAAATAGAAAAATATCAGCAGAAATTATATCCTTAAATTTTGTATGGACATCACCGAAAATAGTGTCGAAACAGCTGTATGGCCTCCCTTGAAAACTGTGCCACTTGCTGCCTCGATTTTCATGTTGTACGACTGCTAAATTGACCTCATTTTTTGTGTTGTTTTATGTTGTACGGATTCCAAAAAAATAGCTCTCTCTCTCTATTGTATGGACCTCAATTTCCGTGCCTCCTTGTCGTTGTACAGACCTCGAAAAATGTGCTACGATAAATGTTGATTTTCCACCCTTCAAATTCGTGCCACTTGCCTCGAACTTCATGATGTTGCTTGTTGTATGGATTTGCTGAATCTCCTTACTGATGCCCTCTTTCCTCTCACTGCTCAGAAATGTCTCCTTTGCTTTCTTTCCTCCTCTCTCAATCTGCTCATGAAAGAATGAATGATATTTTCCTCTTTTCCTCCTTTAACCTAACCCTAAGTGACTTTTGGGAAATCCCTAAATCTAATGGCTGAGATAGCTTCAGATCTAAGGCTGAGACTAAATGTGCATTTAAATCTCACTTTCTATTTTTTAATTCACCTCACTTTAATAAAGACCCTCTTAGTCATTTATTTCCAAAGTCACTTTTCACTTTCTAATTTCACATCGACTTTATTAAAGTCACTTTAAAATTAGACTTAGTAACTTTATCACTTAAAGTCACTTTTAAATTAGATTTGACTTTATAACTTATAAAATCACTTTTAGGAGAAAAAGTGAAATATATTTGGAAACTTTTCCCTAGGCCAAAGATCAAAGGCTTAGCTAAGTCACAGAGACACGTCCTCCAAGGTCACGTGTCCCGTATTTCATGTGTCGAACACGAAAAATGACCTAAAACGTGTCCAATACGATTTTGGTCGTGTCCTATGAAACAGAAAATGTGTCCTCTATTTTTTAAAATGTGTCCTTCGTTTTTTAAAATGTGTCTTCCATTTTTGAAAACGTGTCCTCCGTTTTTGAAAACGTGTCTTAGGATATTTCAAGATAGAGCATATTTTCTTGAGGTGGAGGAAGGCTTTGTAGATTTCTCCACTGGCACTAGGAGATTTGGCGAGTATGATGTACTTGGAGATAGGGGGGTCAAAGATGCCTATGCTTGGTGGGCAACTCATGGGGCAGCATGCCCTATTCTACAACAATTAGCCTTGAGGGTCCTCTCTCAAGTTACTTCATCTTCTTGTTGTGAGAGGAATTGGAGAACTTATGGGAATCTATATAGTTTGAAAAAGAGTAGGCTTGAGCAATCCAGGGCAGAGACAATGGTGTATGTGCACACCAACCTTCGTCTTATTTACAGGTAGAGGCAGGAATGGTTGAAGAGCAAGACAAAGATGTGGGATGTGTTTCCTTATGATATTGGCTTGGACGATAGTGTTTAGTTGGAGTTATCCAACATGGATCTTAATGACCCAGTGCTAGAGCCAATGACTTTTGATGATGAGTCTCTTGAGGGGTCATCTTCCACAATAGCAAATGCAGCAGTTGTAGGAGATCTTGGATTGGGCATAGAGGAGGATGGAGTAGGGTCAGATGGCAGTGGCAATTATGGTGATTATGACATGGAGGAGGACATGGACTATTGATATAGTGATGAGTCGTGGACGTGTGGCTAGTGACGTGGTTCCTATTTATTTTGTATCTACTCTTTTGTATTTTCTAGTGGCATTACCAGTATCTATGTAATACATTTTGATTTTGATGACTTTATGGAAAATCTGCATTTTATGGTTTTAATATCTAAGTTCTTCTAAATTCCAAGTTATTGTTATCGTTTTAACTTTTAAATTTTAATGACTCATGAGTCATTGACTATTGTTGTGGTTTTAATGACTATTTAGTATTTCTTATGTGCTTGTAGCCTTGTATAATTGAAAATTGTTAATATATATATATATATATATATATATATATATATATATATATAATGTGTCCCTCGTGTCTTTTTTCGGATGTCACGGTGTCTCGTATCGAATACTCGTATTTATGTGTCCTCTGTGTCTCGTGTCCTCGTGTCATGTGACTTAGAGCCTTAGGGAACCACTTGTCCTCCAGTAACCAAATTTCAACACTCCCTCTTACCGAGGAAGGTGTTCCTCACCACACCCATCTTGTCTCTGAAGTAGACATACTTTCCCCGTGATAAGCCTTTGGTAAATATATTTGCTACTTGCTCATCTGTGGGAATATACTCAAGCTTCACAACCCCCTTCTGAACATAGTCTCTGATGAAATGATATATGATTTCAATATGCTTTGACCTGTCATGAAATACTAGATTATCCGTGAGTTTAATGCAACTCTGATTATCACAGTAAATCACTGAAGGTCTCAACGGCTGACCAAATAATCCAAACAACATCTTGCGAAGCCATATGGCCTCACAACTAGCTAAATTGGCTTCCATGTACTCTGCTTCCACTGAATTCAATGCTACTGACTGCTGCTTTCAGCTGAACCATGACACCACTATCAAACCCAACCCAAAACAGCATCTTGAAGTGCTCTTCCTATCAGAATCACAACCTACCCAATCAGAATCAGTGTAACCTGCCAATCTCTCTCCATCTCCCTGCCTATAATCCAGACCATACTCCACTGTCCCCTGTAAGTATTGCAAAATGTGTTTTTCATCAACCCAGTGCACCCTCCTGGGCTCACACATAAACTGGCTCATCGTGTTGACTGCAAAACATATATCTAGTCTAATGTTGACCAAATACATCAAGGAACCAATCAACTGTCTATACAATGTAGGATCCACCAACTCGGAATCTAAAGCGTGAAGATTCTTCCAGTTGGTGACCATAGGTGTCGACATGGATCTACAATCCTCCATGTGGAATCTGCTAAGGATGTCCACAATATACTTTCCTTGTCCTAGGAATAAATGCCCCTCCTCCTGCCACACCTCCAAACCCAAAAATTAATGCATCAAGCCAATGTCCTTCATCTCGAACTCTGACGCAAGATCTCTCTTGCAGCCCTCTATGAGTCTCTCTGCACCCGTAATGACCAAGTCATCCACATACAGCACCAGAATGACAGGCTCCCCACCTATCACAATAAAAACATTGTTACCGATGAAACGAGAACTATTACCTCAAAATGGGAACTCTAGCCCAAAAACACTCAAAAAACATGAAAAACACCCCAAAAACAAAAAGTGTGTATTCCAAAATGCATTTGGTTTTTTCTCAAGTTCAAATTTCAACATTTTATAAAATTATGCTAAAAACGAAATTGTTTCTTGAAAAAAGGATTGAAAACACACCCTCAAAACAAAACCTATTGATGCTGGAATAACAAAAAAAAATTGTGTCACACTTTTGACACATTGTAACAATGGAATTAAAGACAACATATTAGGACATTGAAACATCGTAAAATTCTAAAAATTTTGATAGATGATGTTGAAGATAAAAAAAAACATGTTTGAAGGGCTTATCATTTCGAGCAATTTTCATCCATGTTGTTAAACATAAAATATCTTGACTCTAAACAACCCTAAAATTGTAATTATTGTCAACCATAACACTAAAGATAAAATTTTGTAGCGCATAAAAACCTTAATGACAAATTGTAAATCTCAATTTTTTCAATATTAGGTTTTCTACATACTTGAACAATGAAATTATGGAGAAATTATATGACTTAATCAATTTTTAAAAATGAACAAGTAAATGAAAAATTTATTATTCCAAGAGTAATTTTAATTTTAAAGGATAAAAAATTATCTCTTTTCAAATCTTAGCATAAGACAAATTTAAATCTAATTGCAACCAAAACCTAAAAATCAAGCATCAAAACAAAGTGTCCCCTTTCAATGACGCATATAATTATTAAAAATTATAAAAGTATATTATGCCAAATGGTAAAGATACATAATATCATGGTAATATCACTGCATAATCTAAAAATTCAACATTAATTTCTATTTTCTATTTTACTTTTAATCAAAATATCAACATTGGTACATTGAATATAACATAAATTATTTTTGTAATTCATTGTTCCGTTGTCGATATTCTAAAGAAATGAATTCTTCATAATTAAAGCATGTAATCCAACAAACATAGAAATGCCTTATAACTTCATGAAAAATCAGATGGAAGTCAAATTTTTTATTTCAAATTACCATGCAAACATCAATTACATAAAATTTTCTTTGACAGTTATTCAAAATCAACCATAGGTTCTGGCACACCATCAGAACCTACATCTTCAGATGAATGAATCGATGCATATGAAGATGATCCATATTCTTCTCTTTCATCAACTAGTGCTCCATCTCAGTCAACATGCATGCCCACCATTTCAGAGTTCAAATGTCTTGTAGATCTATGACTACATTCTGCAGAGTCCCATCTCAACAATAATTGTTCTGGTAGCAATTTCTTCAAAATATTTATGGTCTTCAACCGAAGAGTTCCTCTCTTTGTCAAATTGAAGTCATACAAAAGTATGTCAACATCCTCCAATTTTAAGACATCTATGTGGTGACGATTTATATTTGTGCCCTTTCTTTTTCTCTTTCTGCCAATTTTCTTTTCAACTACCATCTCTGGCTTGTACACACCATTGAAAGGGTGGGTACTTGTGGCATACCAATGTACATCAATAGCTGTAATATATTCATTTTCATTAATTACCTTTATAACCTTCGCAATCCAGAATGGATAGCCAAGTGGATCTTCATCTGCTAACACTACTATCATGCAACCCTCCTTAACATCCTACACAGAACCCTTGTAAAGGTCTTCCATGGCTTCACGTTGTGCACGTGATCTTCTAGAACCAATATAGATTTCTCTTTCCTCTACCTGTGGGGAATGAATAATAACTTGAGGTTGTTGTTGTTAAACAATGTGTGTTTCCTAATGTTCATTTGGCATATTTTGTGGCCAAAAAAAAGGAGTCTTCAAAATCGTATCCACATTTATTGATCTTGAAATCATATCACTTTGATTACTGAAAAAATACTCCCACCAAACTGAATCAACAACATCGAAGTTCTCATATGTATCTCTAATACATCTTTTAATTTCCTCCAGACATTCAGAATAATTTATGTCTCTCTTATGCCCTCGTGCATTATGGAGTTCAACAACTAACTGTAATAACAATATCTTAGAAGAAAATATTGGACGCTCTGGAATGAACTTCAAAAATGCTAAACCTGATGATGGCCCCCATTCTGCAACAGTTGAATACTTCTTGCCCCATATAAGTGTTATCCCATCAAATTTTTTGATACGAAATTCATGCTGGAAGCTAATGTCGTTAAGTTGTTCAATGCATTTCTCCTCACCATGTGATCCCAAAATAAACCTTCGCATGTCAATAGTTTCTTCCAACACATGAAAAACAGGCTCTGGAATGTATGATTTCTTAATACATTCAATTAACGATGGCAGACTTCCAACACCTTTCCTCCTCAATGTTACTGAAAAATGACTGAACATTTGATCAATATGATCATGATTATGCCCAACAAGAAGGAAACCAACCTTTATCTTTTTTAAAATTCCCAATTCAACAAGCATGTTTAGATACCCAAAAAGAACTTGATTTTTTTTTTCACGACTTGTGTTGTCTAATTGTAAATACAAAACTTCAGGAAGAATACCAAACCAATAAGTAACCACATCATGGATTATATTTATGGTTAGATTTGCATCATTGTGAATATTTGGAGTTATGAAGAAAACTCTTGGAAACATCTTCTCATTAAATACCATACAACCAACCAAGTGAAACTGAATGAAATTTTCCTCTAATTTTTTTGGCGTGCGGACAAAATGTGGAAGAAGTGTTTTCTTTTGGTCCATACCATAAATTATCAAACCCAGATATTTATTTGGATGATCATAACACTTCTTTCGATGTTTATACAACTTTTTCCTTTCACTTGTTTGCTGATTGCGATAGTATCGAAGTTCTTTGACAACAGAATCTGTACATAAAATAAAATAAGCATATGAATAAATATATTTTCATAGTTGATAACTATCCAATTTTTAAAAACAATGTTTTGAACACATACCTCTTTCTGCCCCTTCACATTTATCTCTTTTTGCTTTAAGAGAAGCACATGTGCTGCAAACCCCCATCCTTGTCTTATTAGGAATACGAACATTGTTGAACTCATTTTTCCATAACCTTGTAAGATAAGAATATGTAATAAAATTACCAACTTCTTCAACAGCTTTTGCATAATCTCTGTATAAGATGAATATTTATCGTCTCGAGAAATTATCTAGAATATGTATTGTGTATTTATTTGGCATACACTCTCCATGATTTGAAAAGAAGTCATTCATTCATGTCTTAGCAGTATTTGCAAATGGCCCCACCTCCTGTTTATAACGTACTTCTAAATAATATGTGGGATCCTTTTCCAGTTTTTCTTGGATTCTTGACAAATGACAATTACCAATTGAATGCAACATTTTGAAAGCCTTTTTGCAGAGCAATACATTCCCAATATGATAATCATAACCTGCTAGTGTAGATTGCATGCGACCCACTAAATATGAATTTTGCATGCTTTTATTCATTGACATATATGTTTTCCTTTTCCCCAAAACAAATTTGAAATCCATATGTTTCAAGCAATCCCTTCGACAACATTCACTTGAAATCAAATGAATGACAACAAAATTTTTTGTGAGATATTTTGTCCTCACCCTAGTATAACTGGAAGGTTTTTGATTTATATGAAAATGTCTACTCCTACTCCTAGTTGCAATATTTGCTTGCAACAGCTTCATCATTCCATCATCCTTTGTAAAAGCAGTTTCATCGCCATTAGGAGGAATATTATCCCCACTATCATCATCCTCAACATAGTTAGGAAATTCATCAACATCATTGCCTGAAAATTTTTCTTTACCATCATCACTTGAAGAAAACATTTCACAAGAATCATCGACGCTTTTGTAACCCCGACTCAGATGAAATTCTTCACCATCTTGATCCATGCTTTCAAATTCTTCCCTGGGAGGATTCAATTCTTCATCACCATGAGTGTCTTTGAAATGATCACTTAGAGAAAATGAAATATTCAGATCTGTGCCTCTAAAATTATCATTTGCAAGAAACTCTTCATCCTCCCCTTCCTCAGTGGTGCTCTCATAATCCTTGGGATTAGGCATAAGTGGAAGCTTTGAATTTGTATTCACTAGAATTTCTTCATCCCGCCCCTCCCCTTCCTCACTAATGCTCTCATAATCCTTAGGATTATGAATAAGTGAATGCATTGAATCTATATTTATTGGAAATTCTTCATCCCCCCTTCATCAGTGGTGAACTTATAATCGTTATGATTAGGATGAAATGAAAATTTTAGCTTTGGAAATTCATCCTCGTCTTCATCAGTGGTGCTGGCATAATCCTTAGGATTAGGACGAAGTGGATATTTTGACGCTGCAAATTTTTCATTCCCCTCTTCATCAGTGGTGCTGGCATAATCCTTAGGATTAGGACGAAGTGCATATTTTGACTCTGCAAATTCTTCATTCCCCTCTTCATCTGTGGTGCTCGCATAATCCTTAGGATTAGGACGAAGTGGATATTTTGACTCTGAAATTTTTTCATCCCCCTCTTCATCAGTGGTGCTCGCATAATCCTTAGGATTAGGATGTAGTGGATATTTTGACGTTGTAAATTTTTCATTTCCCTCTTCATCAGTGGTGTTGGCATAATCCTTAGTATTGAGACGAAGTGGATGTTTTGACTCTGGAACTTTATCATTCCCCTCTTCATCAGTGGTGTTGGCATAATCCTTACGATTAGGACGAAGTGGATATTTTAACTCTAGAATTTTTACATCCCCCTCTTCATCAGTGGTGTTGGCATAATCCTTAGGATTAGGACAAAGTGGATATTTTGACGTTGCAAATTCTTCATTCCCCTCTTCATTAGTGGTGCTGGCATAATCCTTAGTATTAAGATGAAGTGGATATTTTGACTCTGCAAATTCTTCATTCCCCTCTTCATCTGTGGTTCTTGCATAATCCTTAGGATTAAGCTAAAGTGGATATTCTTCATCTCCCCCTTCATCAATGGTGCCCTCATAATCCTTAGGATTAGGATGAAGTGAAAATCTTGACTATAGAAATTCTTCATCATGCCCTTCATCGATGTTGCTTTCATAATCCTTAGGATTAAGAGTAAGTGGAATAACTGACTCTCGATTTACAAAAATTTCTTTTCGCTGCGCCTCATCAATTTTGTTCTCATCATCCTTAGGATTACGACCAAGTCGATTTTTTGACTCTCTATTCATGGTAAACGAACTCCTGTTATATTCATCACTCTGAATAGAGTTGTTGTGTGACAAAGATGTTGATGTTGTACAAAGAAAAACTTCGCTATCAAAAGAAACCATGGCTTTCAACAAGAATAGGTTGAATGATACAAATGCCTCTCCCACTTACAATATATAGCTTAAAGACTGAAAATTTCCCTCCAAATTTCCCCCCCACAAAATTTCGCGAAAAAATTTCTCTCCAATTTTTCCGCCCAAAAAATTTCGCGAAAAACTTTCCCTCCAAAATTTTCATTTCAAATATTTCGTACAAAATATTAGTCAAAAAATGTATTTGAAATTTTTTTAATAAACTGTTTGTGTTGAAATATTTTACCGATATTTATATTCAAAATATCCACAAAATATTTCTATCATGCATGCCTTCCAAACTAAAATAATGTTGTTATTTTAATGATTTAACATTGACTACATGTAAGTATTAACTATAATATTACTATAATACCTACATGCAAATATTAACTATTTTAACTATAATTACTACATGTAAATATTTTAAATTTTAAATTTTAAACCTACATTATATTCATCTAAAATATATTTCAAAATTTCTTAATAAACGGTTGGTCTTGAAATATTTCACTATACTTTATATTCAAAATATCCACAAAATATTTTTTTCATAGATGCCTTCGAAACTAAAATAATTTTCTTATTTGAATAATTTACGATTGACTACATGTAAATATTAACTAAAATATTAACTATGATAACTACATGCAAATATTAACTATTTTATCTATAATATAAACTATAATTAACTACATGTAAGTATTTATATTTTAAACCCATGATTTTAAACATTGACTACATGTAAATATTAACTAAAATATTAACTATGATAACTACATGCAAATATTAACTATTTTATCTATAATATAAACTATAATTAACTACATGTAAGTATTTATATTTTAAATTTTAATCCGAGATTATATTTGAATTATTTAACATAGAAGTACATGTAAATATTAAATAAAATATTAACTATGATAACTACATGCAAATATTAAGTATTTTAACTATAATAAACTGCATGTAAATATTTTAAATTTTAAATTTTAATCCCACATTCGTTAAACAATAAACCAATCACATAATATTCGCTATATAATAAGAATTATTGTTTTTATTCATCACATCACATCAAGTTTTCTGGTATTTGTTAGAGCAATTTTCTGGAGGTGTTGCATTGGCATTGGTAATTTCGTGGAGGCATTCCATTGGCATTGGAGGCGTTGTGTTGCTATTGGTAATTTTGTGGAGGTGTTGCATTGGCATTGGTAACTTCGTGGAGGCATTGCATTGGCATTGGAGGCGTTGTGTTGTTATTGGTAATTTTGTGGAGGCGTTGTGTTGGTATTGGTGATAGCAGTTTTTGCATTTCAAAGGTTAGTTTTCCTTCTATTCTGTCTATTTAAAGATGATTTTGTTGAAAATCTGTTTTTCTATAGTTTTTGTGTTCAAATTTTTTTTTTTAAAGGTTTTTAAGTTCGAAAACCATAATTTTTTTATATTTTTTTAGTGAAGAAAATGTTAAAAAAAATAAATTTTTTAGGGATTTTAAGACAAAAATTTAGATTTTTTTTTTTTTCTTTTTAGGATTTATAGGTTCATCTAAACAGAAAAATCTGTAAAATGACCATCTACATTAAAAAAATTAGTTATATTATTATATTTTTATTTGTTTTTTTATTATAAATATATTGATGGTTTCATTATTTAAATTGTTTTTTTTTTTTTTTTTGAGATTTTTTTAATTTTTAATTATAATTTTATTGTTTTTTTTTCCCAAATTTTATATGGTAGAGTATTATATTTTATATTAAACAACAATGGTTTTTTTTTAATTATAATTGTTTTTTTTAAATAAAATTTTTAATTTATTACTTTATGTTTTAAAACAAACTTCCTTTTTTTATATATATTTTTATATTTTTTAAATTATAATTATAAAATTTAAAATTTATATTTTTTGTATTGTTATATAGTTTTTTTTATTGTATTGTATTTTATTTATATATATATATATATATATTTTAATTTTGGTTTTATAATAGTTTAGTTTTAAAAAAAAAAAAAAAATTAATTGTTATTATAGTTATTTTTTTTTCTGGAAAAAAAAATAAAAATAAAAATAAAAAAAATTTGTGCTTAGGAGGCCTCCGCCCAGCCGGGCGTTGGAGGCCGGATGGGCAGCCACCCACAGGCGCCACCCGCCCAGCATCCGGCCCCCGGCTGGGCGGACGCCGATTCCAGGGAATCGACGTCCGCCCAGCCGGGGGCCTGAGGCCGGCTGGGCAGCCGCCTGACCAGCCTCAGGCCCCCAGCTGGGCAGAGGCCGATTCCTCGCCGATTCTTGGGAATCGGCCTCCACCAAGGCGAGGGCCAGAGGCCGGCTAGGCGGTGCCTGCGTGCGGCTGCCCAGCCGGGGGTCGAGCGGCTCCCACGGGTGTCGCCCGGCCGGCCTCCAGCCCCCGGAGAGCGCGGAAAAAATAATAATTTAAGTTTATTTTTTTAATTTAAATATAGAAAAAATGTTAAAAAAATAAATTTTAATTTTAATTATTTTTTAATTTTAACATAAAATAAAACTTAAATAAAATTTAATTTGTTTTTTTTATTTTGTTTTAAATATAAGTGTTTTGTATTTAATATTTAATATAAATTTTTAAAATAATTATAATGTTTTATATTATAGTATTTATTTTGTTTCTTAATTATATATTAATATGATATAAAGTTTAAAATTTAAAATTTATTTTATATTTTAAATTTTTAAACTTTAATAAATTTTAATATTGTAAAATAAAATTTTAAAATATAATAAAAAATTATCAGTTTTTTATTAAAATTTTAATTTTATCTTATATGCTTTAATTTTATTCAATATATTTAAAATTTTATAATATTATTTATTAAGTGTAAATTTAATAAAAAAACACAATTAAAATTAAAACAAAAAATTAACATTATTTTGTTTTTTTAATAAAATATTTAGCTTAAAAGAATAACATTTAATTTTAACATGTGTAATAAATAGTAAGTATTTTTTTATTTTTTTTAAATATTGAACAAAAACTTAGGTTTGAAAATAATGTTTATTTTTTTTAAATTGCTTTATACAATTGAAAACAAATTTTTATTTTTTTATAGAATGTATTCAAAACATATTATATAGATATATATACATATATCTAAATATAATTTATAATATTTTGTTTTTAAATGAAAATTTTCTATAGTTAATTTTACTAGTTTAATTTCAATTTATTTAGTTTTACAAATAAATTTTGCTTTTTAAATTTATTTTATCAACATTATTTTCTCATTAACTAATATATATATTTATTTTTATCAGGAAAATGGCATCAAAAAAGATTTATGTGAATTTTTTTGCACCTAAGGCAGCAACTCCCAAATCTAAAGTTGTAGCTCGACGCACTATGGATACAACTCCCAAATCTAAAGTTGCAGTTGGACGCACTATGGACATTGTTGGACGCGGTAAGGACATTGTTGCACACACTAATAAAATTCAAGCAAGTGGGGCACCAAGTTCTTTAAAGCTTATTTCTGATTGGAAGAACACCAAGGAAATAGATAAAACTGATTTCTCATGGTATCTTGAAGACAGTGAAATAGAGGCTGATATACATATCTATCTGGTTTGTGGTATGATTGACTTAAATGAGCAATATGATGTGATGGGCAGAGTACGAGACATATTTATGCTCTCGAATACAAACACTATATATGTTCTTGCAAGGAAGGCTAATAAACGTGAGAAGGTTAGATATCGTCTATCAAAGGTCAAGTATGACACAGATGAAAGATCTACAAAGTTTTCTGAAGAAATCTCAAGCAACATTGCAAATAACATTGTAAGTATGCTTATTTTTATTTCCGCTATGCATTATTTTAAGAATGATTCAATTTTTTATAAATTATTAATCATTGACATGTTCTATTTTGTTTCATAGGATTTTGTTTCGAGTCTTTCAAACATGGTTGAAGGTCCTTATTATTTGGAGCCAAATATTATGCATGTGATCAACACTTTCCACACAGACAAAGCAGAGGAAAGGAGATTGAAGAAAAGATCAATAGCTCGTGACATTGCAATATTACAAAGAGGGGATCAACCAAGAGTCACTAAGATGGGTCAATCTAGTAAACTTAAACATGTTTCTTTTGAGGATTTCGAACATGACACTTAAAATTATGATAGAATTAGTGAGGAGGAGATTAGAACTGTTGTGAAAAAGGAGAAAACAAATCAGACACCAAAAAGAAAAATCGCCAAAGATGTCTCTGTTTTACCTGATGATGGAGAGCTTGTTTATAAAAGAACTGATATGTTAACCAATAAGACTAGGAAATCAAATATTGGTGAACCTCTAAAGGTCGTGAGCAGCAGTGAAGAACAAACTGAAAGCTCTAACAGAAGCAGAGAAATCATAACACTAGGTGCTAAGTTAGAGGATGACATTATTAAAACAAAACAAAATTCTATTTGATATGAGTTGAGGAAGAATAAGTTAATTCTTGGTGGCCAAACATTTGAGCTTAATGTCAGCCAATTTTATAGGCCAGATGAAGGACAATCTGAATATCAAATTAGAAAGGCCCATCACCTACATGTACATAATCTGAAAACATTGTTCAGGTTCAATCCATATGCGCATGTGGTGGATTATGTGGTTCTTGTCGATCCATGTCAAGTTCCCAACAAACAAGCATTTGACAAGACAAAATGTTTTGATTATAAATATTATGTAATTGGAGGGAACCATTCAATAGAGGCTAAAAGACAATTGATTAAGGAATATCCCAATAAAAATCTTTTTCAAAGAATGAAATGCATCATTTACGCTAGCTTAACAGAAATAGAAATCATAACACTAGGTGCTAAGTTAGAGGATGACATTATTAAAACAAAACAAAATTCTATTTGATATGAGTTGAGGAAGAATAAGTTAATTCTTGGTGGCCAAACATTTGAGCTTAATGTCAGCCAATTTTATAGGCCAGATGAAGGACAATCTGAATATCAAATTAGAAAGGCCCATCACCTACATGTACATAATCTGAAAACATTGTTCAGGTTCAATCCATATGCGCATGTGGTGGATTATGTGGTTCTTGTCGATCCATGTCAAGTTCCCAACAAACAAGCATTTGACAAGACAAAATGTTTTGATTATAAATATTATGTAATTGGAGGGAACCATTCAATAGAGGCTAAAAGACAATTGATTGAGGAATATCCCAATAAATATCTTTTTCAAAGAGTGAAATGCATCATTTACGCTAGCTTAATAGAAATAGAATCAAAGTTATTGGCATGGGATCATAATGCAGATAATGAGTACAGAATGAAAATGACTTTCATACAAAGGGTTAGATTTATTCACAATGAATTCATAGAAAAATGTGGTGGGGATAAGACACAAGTTAGTCTAACATTTCAGAAGGAATGTTTAATGGAAACATGTTATCAAATTGATGAAAAAATCAAATAAAAAGAAGGAAAAAATGAATACAAGTTTATTCATAAGCATGGATAACATTTTTCAGTTGGCATTTAGAACTAGGGAGATATGGGATTTGATTGATGATATTTTTGAGTGGTGGGAGAATATTTCCATAAAAAATCAGAAGGTGAAAAAGAATAAACCCATAATATGTACCAAAAGTAAGACAGGTCCTGAAATGAAGCAGCTTCCAGAGGATATGACTATCACACCTTAGAGAACAATGCAAGGTGTGAAGGATGAGAAACTAGTCAAATCAGTACTAGCTCATTTGAAGTCAGGTGAATTATCAATGGAAGAAATGTGTGCAAAATTTCAAAAGTAAGTTTCTTGAATTATTTCTTATTTTCCTTTCATTATTATTTTCTTTTAAATAAAACATAATGATGTTGGTAGAATTTGTTATACATGTCACTATATTAACAGTTTTAAATTTATTTATTCAGTCACAATTGTTTTATGAAAATACAAGAACACATGGTTAAAATGTTGAATGAAGACAGTTGGGATGATGTTGTGCGCCACTACCCAGAAGCAAGTTCTACAACAACACTTAAAGATTTTTATATTGCATTCAATAAGGTATGTTGATCTATACATTCATTTTATTCATATTTAAACTATTTTTATTTTATTACTTATATATATATATATATATGTCATTAAAGGTGTCGAAGAAGGATGGAAATGGAGTACTAGATACTTTCAAAAGATTTATTGAAAAAATTAAGTTGGAAAACATGAGAAAGAAGCGTCTTATGAATGTTGAACTTGATAATCCTCTTAATCATTACATTTGGAATGGGCTCGATAGTATCCAATATCAAATAATACAACGTGACTGTGAAGGCATTGCATCACTAATACCTAAATGGGAATATGCCCTAGTTATTGTAGATATTCCTCATGGTTTCAATTTCCCAAACATTGATTATGATAGAGAACCATATACTTATCAAGCTTTTAGTAAAGTGGTTACAGGTTTTCAAGAAGTGACAACATCACCACTTTGGCGATTTGTGACATTTCATTCAGACACATAGTTTCCAATGTTATTAACAAGCTTCAAGGGTAAAGCAAACTTAAGGATGCAACTTACATGGTAATTGTATGTTTGATATCTCCTAAATTTTTTTATTCATGTAAAATTTAATTGAACTTTTACTATGTTATGTTACAAGCATAAGTCAAATATTGCTTCTTCCGAATATCAGCCTATTATAAATGATTGTGAGTTCATCCATGTTGAATGTTGGATAAAAGAGGATAGCTATAAGCGTATTCTTATGAATCGAGTAGATGGGAAGAGTCATAGTCAAGTATTGGTTCATGATGCAGTTGTAAGAGAACTAACATATGAGGATAAATATGCAAAAAGAGATATAGTTAACATTTATCAAAAACCACAAGCATTGATTAACTATCTTATAGATCTATGTTCAAATGAAGGAGAATGGGTTTTGGATTTATTCTTAGGTTCAGGTAAGTTTTATTATACAAATTTAAATTTAAATATTTTATTTTTTATTTTTTGTCTTCATACTAATTTTCTTACTTATTTCTTTTGTGCTTGATGATTAGGTACAACACTAGCATGTTGCCTACTAAAAGGAAGAAATTACATTTCCATTGAGAAAGATCCAGTGCAATGCAAATTTCTTCAACAAAGAATCAACACTCTTGAATTCCTTCCAGATGCGAAGCAAGAAGTTGGTTTGAGGAAAGGGGATTTTAATGAATCACGTGTGGAAAAAAAAGCAAAAGAACCTCAACCACCATTATATGGAATGATTGGAAAGGGAAACTTTGGAAGATTTGCAAACATGAAAGATCCATTAGAAGATGAAAATGACCAAAATGAAGAAGAAAATGTTGCGGAAGAAGCCATCAATGATGTTCTAGATGATGTTAAACATGTATTAGTTGATATTGTTGATGATGTTTAAGTTATGCTTGCAAACAAAGCTCATTTTTGAGATCTATTAATCAGTTTTACTTGTAATGTTTAGACTTTGATATTTTATGAGAAAAACCTTTTTTTTTTGCAAAAAACATGTGATTACTATTATGTTTTGACATAAAATTCAATAAAAATGTTATTTTCTTAAGTTTTTTTTGTTAAGATTCTCCCAAAAAATTAGTTTATTTAACATGTTTTTTTTAACAAAAAGTCTCTAAAAGTGTATTTTTTGCATTCTATTTATATTGAAAATTTGTATTTTTTTGTCATATGGTTCAAAATATTGGTTTTTTAGCGACACTTATTTGATGTGCATTGAAAAATTAATTAACAATACATAAACATGTAGAAAATATAAAATTTAAAATATTGACCCTTTTTCCATTTTTTATCGATGTGAAAAAGTGAAGATATCATTACAAATTTTTATTTTTTAAGAAAATATTTTCTTATTTTTAAAACACAAGTACATAAATGCACTTAAAAATAAACATCTCATAGAAGAAGAAGACATTAGAAAATCTATAGTGTCGAAATCAATCATATAAAAAAACGTTGGTGATGATACACCACCACTATTCAAAATCGACATAAAAAACATCACATAAAAAAAAAAAAAAACTTAAAGTGCCAAAAACATGCTCCAATTTTTTTTTTATGATTCTGCATCACCACTTTTCAAAATCGGGTGTTTTTCTTGCTACCTCAAAAATTAGGTACCAGTGCAGTTACCTATTTCACCAGTAATAGTGTTTTTGTGCGTAGTGGTGTGTTTTGGCATTATTTTACTGGTCGATGGGAGACCAATGAGGGGGAGGCACGTGGCTCAGCCTGAGGTTGCCGCATTTCCCCCTCATGAGATGTTAAAATTTTGGGTTATGGACCTGAGGGACCTAGCGGGGGTCGAACACAAGACCTCCGCTAAACAAACTCGCACACATACCAACTCCTCTATGCATTGTTTCTTAACCTTATACAAATCCACATCTATTTTAACTTTGTCATCGACGCCATTGGGGTGAGAGGGGGCGAGCTCCCAAAACAAACTGACATATGACCTTACCCTGAACTGAGGGTGGAACGCGGGAGGCACCATACCATAACTATGCCATTAATTTCTAATCCCAGATTAAGTAACGCCTAATTCTTATTATGGGCGTTATTAACAAAATTAACCATCCCACAATTTGCGCCGCCGGTCGGTGAAATTGTAGGATAGATTGCCAAATTCTGGGCAGATTTTAGGACCAAACCAGATTTTGTGCAATTTGTGGAGTGAATAATGGGAAAACTAGGAGAGGTCGTAACTTCTTCAGTTTTCGATCAGGTTGGATGAAAAAAGAGGCTAAGGTACCATTTTTAACTATTATGGACTCAATAGAATATGTCTCGAGATCCATAGAACACTTTAGATAGGATTTTTGTAGGTTGAAGTCTAAGGGTGCCATGATTAACCATGGTGTTGAAAAAACTTATGGAGAAGTTTGATGATGAAGATGACGTTGTGTATCATTCATATTATTTTTGAAACAAAAAATGCATCAGAGTTATAACTTCTCATTCTTCTTTCCTCTTTATGTATTTGAATGAGAGATTTGCTCATGTACTACAAGGTGTTTTGTGGTACAATTGTAGCTCTTTGAAGTTGGAATTTAGGATTTTGATGTTGATTACTATGTTTCTGATTGTTTACATTCTTGACTGAAGGTTAGCATGCTCATGGCATGATGTTCTTGCAGAAATATGTTTCTTTGTAGGAGAAACTAATCATTCCCTTGTTCAACATTTGTTGTACTCCTATTTACAAATCATTGAGCATAATGAGAAGGGATCATGCCATTAGATCTGATCCAAGGAGATGTAACCCAGGAGGGGTGAACTCTTAAACAATGGTTGGTGTAAGACAATTGATTACATGGTTCCATTTTATGTTTGATTTCATGTAAAAGAATTCATGGACATAAATTAACAAAAACACAAAAAACCACCTACTTCTACTTGCCATTTGAAGGACAAACCTTAGCCACAAATATTTATATTCTGAACATGATCTTAGCATAGCATAACTAATATTCCCATTCAGATCACTCATGAAGACCACAATATCGTGTTATATAATGTGATCACCTATTAGGAATGTTGATGATATTATTATCTCTTAGCTTTTAGGTTGTAACTTCACATGAGGGATTTTGTAGCCTGTAGTTGAATGTACTATCTTTAGTAGGGGATAACCTCATGGGAGGAATTGATTTGCATTGCATTTTTATTGAATTTCCTGAGGACAAAAGGCTTACCCTGAGTAATACATCAACACTAAGTGATGGGTTAGCGTATTTCTTGAACAACTAATAGTACATATGGGATTCTAGATGAAGGAATCCCTCCCATGAACGATGCATAACACATCCCTGTTATGGGCAAGAGAGCCAGAGGTCCTTCAGCAACCATCAAGTTCTTAGCTGGTGGAAACTGAAATATTGCTTACGCAAGCATGCCTAGAGTACCTTATCCCCAAGCAACAAATGTTTACATGCCAAGAATTCACCCAGTGCACCCATGTCCATAGGGCTAACTCAATATTTGAACCATCGGGAGAATTTCCCCATATGCGTGATGAATGCCAATTTTCATGTGTCCTTTTCTGTACTCTGAGAACCTGGTGGGATAAGAAAGAATATCCTTATCGTAAGCTCAGGAGGGATATCACTAGTGGACATTTTAGTGAGTTGTTGTGACTTTGGAAGGATGTTGATGCAGGTCCAGCCAATTGAAAAACCATTGCAGCCAAGCCATAGCTAAATCCATGCTGGATGGGTAGAGTGCACAAGAAGGGAGCAGGAAATGATAAAATCCACCAGATCCAATATCGATCGAGCTACTCATAAGTTGCAAAGACCTCCTTAATCAAACCATGGTAATATCTTGTAGAGAGTTGCATCACAATGAAGCTAGGTTGGAATCAATTCTTATAGCTCTAATTGGATAACCCTTATCCATTGAGCGTAACGATGACCTAGTCATGGAAACTCCGGATTGGACGCTTAGGAATCGTCCTATCACTATGTGATGGAAGGAGGAATGACGTGGCCAAAGGTAGATTTCCCGAGATGAGCATAGGAGGAGAGCATCAGGGGCTGCAAGGTCGGATAAATGGGTGTAACATCAACAGGGCTTCGCCCAACTTGAATTGCACAGAGTCAGAGTGCATCCTAGTCAAAAGATAGGTATTCGGGGTGAGTACTGCCCCCAAGTCCAACAGGTTGATGTACAAAGGAAAGGGACCAACCTCAACTAGGTGAGAGACTAGGGGTCAGTCCCAGAAATAACAAAATCGAGTGCGTTGATGGATAGAGACAAGTCCAACTGACCTTTGAGTTAACTTCCACCTGGCCTATACATGGTGGAAGAGCCCCAACTACTGCCATCTAGGCCACTGAGTGGTTTCCATGTGAAGGATGAAAGGGCATGTGAAGGTAAGGGGTGTTGTTACAATGATAACAAAAAAAAATATTATCTATGTTAATTAATTGTTTTGGAAATTTTATTATTTATGACAAAATTACAAATTAGCTTATAAAATAATTATTTTATTTTTAAAAATCAATACAAATATTAAAAAATAATTAATAATAATACAAATTATATATATATATATATATATATATATATATATATATATATATCTATGTACACACACACACACACACACACACACACACATATATATATATATATAATTCTTTGCAGTAGGAAGCAGTGATGTGGTCGGAAGCATATTTTCCGAGACCAACAAACAAAGAGAGTGTCGTGGGTCGGAAGGTCCAATAGCCAGGTGTAACATCGACGGGCCTTTTCCTGACCTGAATCAAATAGAGTCAGAGTGCATCACAATTGGAGGATGGGTAGTTGGGGTTGAGACTACCCACGAATCCAACAGGTTGATGTACTACAGAAGCAGGCTGACCCTGGCTAGGTTGGATGTCGTGGGTTGGGTCCGGAATAAAAAAAATAGGTCACGCTGACAGATAGAGTTGAATCCAACTGGCCTTTTAGGTGACTACCACTTGGCCTGTCCATGACAGTAGAGCACCAATTACTACCATGTAGCCTAATAAAAATATAAAAATTGAAAAATAATAATATAAATTGAAAAATAATTAATAATATATATAGATATATATATATATATATATATATATATATATTAATAATTTAAGTTATTTTGTAGTCATCATTTAGTGTAATTTCATTGTAGACTTTCGACTATTTTAGAAATTGGACTTACAAAATGTATACATCAAACTTGATTCTTAAGTGTAGCTATATCAGAAATTGAAAAATATTACAAAAATATTATCCACGTGAACACAATCCATAATATTTATTCAAATGATTCATCTTAAAATCTATGCATCATGCATCAAACATAAGCCTTCAGGGTAACTCAATTTCATATTCAAAATATTCATGAATATCACTTACATGCCCAAGGTCAACTACATGAGTGCGAGATGAATTTTTGGTAAATTAAATCCTTAACATAATGTTGAATGTATTGAATGAGGGACCAAATCCAAGGAAATCGACTTGAAGAGTCAGAACTCCATTGAAGTAGTCAGGTCTAGGTCCAGTTGGCATGGAAAGTGTCCAGGTGGAGTTGGTGTAATAACAAGTGTTGGAGTCAGGAGTTCATTAAGAAATCGTTTATGAGGCAAGTCAAACATTTGACTTCTAGAATATGAAGAAACCTTTGCACCTGTCGCACGGTATTCTTCCATATGGACCATCCTTGCTCTCTTAGCGCAGATGGGTTGGAACATTCATTAGATGGATGTGAAGACTATGTTCCTTAATGGGATCATTGAGGAAGAGGTGTACATTGAGCAGCCCGAAGGATTTTAGATCTTCAGCAGCGAGTCGCATGTGTGCAGGATCAAAAGAGCGTTGTATGGGCTGAAACAAGCACCCCATGCTTGGTACACTCAGATCGACAACTATTTCACTGGACTTGGCTTCACCAAGAGTGAGGCGGATGCAAACCTGTACCAGATTGTGGTGGAGGGTAAGCTTTTAATCATTGTACTTTATGTTGATGATTTAATAATAACAGGTGATGAGCAGTTGATACACTCATGCAAGGTAGATCTTGCAAAGGATTTTGAGATGAAGGATTTGAGCCTCCTTCATTATTTCCTTGGATTGGAAATATGGTAGCGGGAAGGTGAGATATTTGTGTCTCAAGGCAAGTATGCCTGGGAGATCCTGGAGAAGTTTCACATGCAAGGCTGAAAGCCTATCGACACTCCTCTTCCAAGAAATTGGAAGAAAGAGGATGCTACATCGGCAGAGGTAGTGGATGCCACTGTTTATCGACAGTTGGTGGGTTCGCTCATGTATTTAGTCAATACAAGACCGAACATATGCTATGCGGTGAACCAGCTTTCACAAGCGATGTTTAAGCCTACCAAGCTCTTTTGGATGTGTTTCGGGGAAAATCACCCTAGAGGTTTGTTGGGTCAAAACCTCCACAGAGTAGGGCATGCCATTCAGAAGGACTCACACACAACCGTACTTGAATGCAAAAAACTAGAAATCAACGATAGAAGGACTCACCCGTAGTCCTACGTTCGATGTAGATCCCGCGGGGTTCAAACCCCCAGCAACCTTCCTTCCTCCTTCAACCTGCAAAACAAGAAAGAATGTGCACGGAAACCTAGTTGTACAGCATATAATTCTCCTAAACGTTAGTGTAGTCAATGTGAAACATGATATAAACGATAATAACTGCTTAATAATAAATCTTTCCACATATAAAAATAGATACTAACACAGAATTTCAGGAACAAGACGGTTCTTCATTATTATGAATAGCATGTACAGTAGTAAAAGTGGAGAGATCACCTGAATCCTTCCATGATCTTCGAGCAGACCGTCGTCCGGATTCGTCCTGCCCTTGCCTCGGTAAGATTCTTCCAAGAGTTGTGCACTCGATATGGCATATAAATGGATGAACATCTCCAGGAAACAAGGGTTTCCTAATATAAATCTGGGAAAGTGTAGGAGGCACAGGGAATCAGAATTGAACTGGGAATCCAACAGAGTATAATGACTATAAAATTTCTCTCTCCCTTAGTCCATGCACATGAGGGGCTTTTATACTCCCTCAAAGTAGTTTCAGTTAGTTGGAAACAGTTGGCCACGTACTGGGGTGGTTGAACTACTGGAGTAACCATCAACCCAGTCTGAAAATAGGGAATTTATATATTTTTTAATGGTTTTAATGGCATATGCGGAAAAGTACATGTGGACTCGCGTATACACGCGGAAAAGTCTGGGCATACCCGCGTATGGGAATTTTAACACTGTTTTTTAGTGAATTTGTTCAAGTCTGTAGGAATGGGTGCCCAAAGCCATAAAAGAAATCATGAATCATATGAAGGTGAAAAATGATGCTATAACAGATGCCCCCTAATATATGAGGTCAGAAGGGGTACATGATGGCCGAAATGTATTATGCACATAGAAAGAACTTCGCAAGGACAAGAGAGGACTTCACCAGATTTCAGCCTGCCAAAAACCAATGAAAGAAAGCAGAGAGTCAACTCATGCTGAGGCGGGCATACCCATGCTCAGTCAAAAATACATCATATGGAAAGTACATAATAGATCCAAAATGTATACAAGTATAGCTGAACTGAAAGTACACAATGAATCATCTGAGCATGGCCCGGAAGTATAAGTTTGAATCAATGTCCAAGTATCACATATATAGAAAGCTGAGCAATGATGCTGAAACTGGATGTCTGATCATATAAGTAACTGAATCTCCAAGTACCAAATCATAAGAGGTGGAACAAACGGTACAATCACGCAACTCGGGAGCCAACATATAGGATGTTGTTGTACTGACACTGCAACATATAAGGGTGAACGGCATCACTGGCAGAAACTAAATGGACTGTCAAAAGTGAACCGAGAAATGCTGATGCAACCCGAGGTCTTCACCGATCACTATGGCACAATTCTACACAAAGGGAATAGATGAGCTGAAGTTGACCATGTGAGAAATCATTGGATTACCGGTCAGTGATGTATACCGTTAACCAACGCGAGACAACCCACCAATAATGAAAATGAGCATCAAGGTGCCCCAATACAATCTAACAAGTGTGAATAAATGAGTTGAAGTCGAACACATGAAAGAATCTACCAATTAGGAGGCAATGATGAATCCCCACTGTCGATAG